>JZKD02S2426279.1:3538-28057 GCA_000966675.3 Picea glauca | reverse complement strand
CATATATGAGAAACACAGAGACAGATATTTCCCAAGGAAACCCATACAGGGTAAAAACCTCTTCTTCTTTATATGATAAGTATTATTTACATTCTTTACATGATCATACATTTGAGCACCAACTCATTGTGAGGCTACAACCTCTGTTTTTTCAAGCTGCAACTTGCTGAGAGCACCAACTCTCTGTTTTTCTCTAGCACCCACTAGAAGGAAGCATTAACTCCCTGGTTTCTCTAGCACCAACTAGAAGGAAGCACCAACTCCCTGGTTTCTCTAGCACCAACTAGAAGGAAGCACCAACTCCCTGTGTTCAAGCCCCCACTTGAACTTCTAGGGACACCAGTCCTCCCTAGCACCTCCCAACCTCCCTGGATTATGAATATGAAATACTGAAACCTATTACAGTGATATGGTGTTCTATAACAGCTTACCAGTTTCATCATTGTTCTGCAAGATTTTGCTACTCAGACTTCCTCGTTGTCTTCCAGCATGCATCTGTTGCCCATTCTATTCTTCTGCTTTTATGCTCTGTGTGCCATGTCCATTCGTTGCACAGTTCTTCTTCTGTTCTTTTCAGTTGTTGCACTCTGATCCTTCTTCATGCATGAATCACCTTCAACAACATCCACCGCAATCTCAGCAACAACAACAGCCCCATCTCTTCTCTGTACTGTGTATTTATAGCTTTTGTGCACCTTGTGCATGCAATGCGCACAATATCTCTGCATCCTCACACCGCACCGATATCCTCCACGACTCGAGTGCTCTGTCTAATAATCATCGTGACTCTTCATCTTCTCTGGCCATTTTTTCCACTCGTTCAGCATCACTGTATGTTATCCTAAGATTCCTCAGCCTCTCTGGCAGTTGAGACTCTTCGTCTTCTCTATGACAGTCGAGCTCACCTTCTATGTTCTAGTTACAAGCTTCAATGCTCATCCAGCTGTCAATCGCCTCCACGAGCATCTTCATCCCTCTTGAAGATTCTCAGAGACTCTTCATCTCCTCTGTCAATCACCCCGAAGTGTCTTCGTGTCCTCTGGCAGAAACCATCAGTGGTTCCTGGCAGTTACACTGTGACGTGCAACAATAGCCCTCTGATCTCCTTCAGTTTCATCTGCACCATTGGATTAGCTGTGATTTATGCATTTCACACTTTCGCAATTCAGAGATTCTGCGATGAGGCATCTTGACTCTTCATGTTGCGAGCTTCGAAAAGGATATTGGCTTCTCTAGCTCCCTCCTCTACATGACCACAGGCGGTGACCACCGGNAGCACCAACTAGAAGGAAGCACCAACTCCCTATGTTCAAGCCCCCACTTGAACTTCTGAGGACACCAGTCCTCCCTAGCACCTCCCAACCTCCCTGGATTATGAATATGAAATACTGAAACTTATTACAGTGATATGGTGTTCAATAACAGCTTACCAGTCTCATCATTGTTCTGCAAGATTTTGCTACTCATACTTCCTCGTTGTCTTCCAGCATGCATCTGTTGTCCATTTTGTTCTTCTGCTTTTATGCTCTGTGCGCCATGTCCATTCGCTGCACAGTTCTTCTTCTGTTCTTTTCAGTTGTTGCACTCTGATCCTTCTTCATGCATGAATCATCTTCAACAACATCCACCGCAATCCCAGCAACAACAACAATCCCATCTCTTCTCTGTACTGTGTATTTATAGCTTTTGTGCACCTTGTGCATGCAATGTGCGCAATATCTTTGCATCCTCACACCGCGCTGATATCCTCCACAACTCGAGTGCTCTATCTGATCATCATCGTGACTCTTCAGCTTCTCTGGCCGTTTTTTCCACTCGTTCAGCATCACTGTATGTTATCCTGAGATTCCTCAGCCTCTCTAGCAGTTGAGACTCTTCCTCTTCTCTGTGACAGTCGAGCTCACCTTCTCTGTTCCAGTTACAAGCTTCAATGCTCATCCAGTTGTCAATCACCTCCACGAGCATCTTCATCCCTCTTGAAGATTCCTAGAGACTCTTCATCTCCTCTGTCAATCACCCCGAAGTGTCTTCGTGTCCTCTGGCAGAAACCATCAGTGGTTTCTGGCAGTTACACTATGACGTGCAACAGTAGCCCTTCGATCTCCTTCAATTTCATCTGCACCGTTGGATTAGCTGTGATTTATGTGTTTCGCACTTTCACAATTCGGAGATTCTGCGATGAGGCATCTTGACCCTTCATGTTGCGAGCTCTGAAAAGGAGCTTGGCTGCTCTAGGTCCCTCCTCTACGTGACCACAGGCGGTGACCACCAGTTATAGTTATATTTCACCTTTTCAGTATTTCAGCATTCGTATGATCCCGTGTTTTGACACTCCCAGACACGATCCCCAAAATTTCGAGGCAGAGCTTATCTGCACTAGGTCCTTCCTCCACGTGACCACACGCGGTGACCACAGGCTACGCTATAAGGCGCTGCAAACTTATGGTCTTCATCGACCCTGATCGACGGTCCACAATCTCAATGAATCAACGGTCCACATATTTTCACGATCTCGCATCTCGCGGTTCCTTAGATGTGGGTTCTTGTCACTCCAAGTCGCGATACGCGAAGCTCCGAGATGGAGCTTAGATCAACGGTCCAAAACTCTTGGTGATCTGACGGTCCAGATCTTATCGTGAGTTCGCTTCTCATGATTCCTGTGATGGAGGTTCTCGTCACTCGAAGTCGCAATACACGAAACTCCAAGATGGAGTCGGATCAACGGTCCAGATCAAACCTCGATCTAACGGCTGGGATTGTTTCGCGATTTCGCATATCGCGAAATCGAGAGGTTAGGGCACCCCGTTCCTTTGACTTTCTAGTCAGCGACATGATGATATTTCACCACGTGTCCTATGGATCAACGGTCCAGGACTGTCCCCGATGGACGGCCAGGATTCCTTCACAGTTTTGGGGAGTTGGATGACTCTTGGACTTATCTGCCTTGCAGCTTCACCATATCTAACGACTATTGAGCCTTCGTAGATACCCCAGATCCTACGGCCTAGATCTTCTCGCGATTTCACCACTTCGTGATTTCGCTACTTCGCGATTTCATCCACCTTCGCGATTTCGCTGCTTCGTGATTTCGTCCACCTTGCGATTTTGTCACTTCGTGGTTTCGTTGTTCTTGCCATCACTGTTCTTTGCCATCGTTGATCTTTGCCATCGTTGTTCTTGCCATCAATGACAAGTATTCGTTGTCTGTTAAATATTTGCCAACAATGTGAGTTGTGTCTAGAGATTCCTTTTGATTTGTTTGGAGATCAATTACACTACACTAAAAAATGCAACATTGTTTCATAAGGAAAAACACACATCTATGTAAAAGGTCTTATCCATGCTAAAAGCCTCGTATCCACTAATGCAAATGTCAAGGTAAGGGAATCATTGATTTTTAATCAGCTTAAAACAATTTGATTCTTCCAATGTGATTCATTATGTGTTCAAATCCTTTTAGAATTTGCTAACCCTTATAATGCTTTTTTTTCTAAATCCTACTTTTTAATTAATTCTTGTCATATCATTAATAAATTGAGAATCCTTGGTCCAAGAACCCAGTAGGACTTGCAGGTAGTCATTTCATATGTAATCTATCGTTCTAAATGCATTCTTAACCTCCATTTCTTTCTCTAGCTTATTTACTTGTAGGTTGTTTTTCAAATGTGGTGAAGCATTGTTGACAACCGAGGAAGCATGCCA
Organism: Picea glauca; assembly: GCA_000966675.3. Lineage (NCBI taxonomy): Eukaryota > Viridiplantae > Streptophyta > Pinopsida > Pinales > Pinaceae > Picea > Picea glauca. The sequence goes on along the minus strand of JZKD02S2426279.1, from coordinate 24,355 downwards.
TAATCATACACATCTCTAGAAATTGATTTTGGTGACATAAAATGAATTTTTCCTTTAGAAGCATGCATTAGCCTTCATAATCCGTTGGCATTGCCAATGGATAATAAAAAAAACGCATCAACATCTTTCTTGGATATCTGTTGGATTCATTGCAAACTCAAGAGGTTGGTTATTGTTCTCTTGTGATATATTATGGAGTGGGTTAATCATTTCTTTCATTTTCCGGCTCATAGCCTCCCTAAGCAATGTGTTGCCCAATGGATAATAAAAAAACACATCGACATCTTTCTTGGATATCTGTTGGATTCATTGCAAACTCCAGAGGTTGGTTATTGTTCTCTTGTGATATATTATGGAGTGGGTTAATCATTTCTTTTATTTTCTGGCTCATAGCCTCCCTAAGCAATGTGTTGCTTTTCTGGGATGATCTAGCTTGGATATCTTACCATTTCTAGTGCTTGAATGATGTGATGCAAGTCTCAAATCTCTCAATCCTTCTAGTTCTTTTTTTAACAGTTTCCATGGTATTGTTAAGGAATGCTTGCTGATGAAACGTTATTACATYGAACTACATGCATCTTCTCAAAGGTTTTTAAACTTTATTTCCTTCATTTCTTGAGCCCATGTTGTTTTCTTACTTTTCATTTGTAACGACCYAAGCTAGATTAGTTTGTTGTATCATCAAACATATGGGAGAAGAATCTTCATGGCTTTGAGAGAGTGGGAAAGAAATGGCTTTAGTTCAATCACTAKCCATCTTGGTGATCATAAGCTTGAGATCCCATATTGATTATTGAATGTTATTATTAACTTTTAAGCCTCTTTGATACTGCTTTGTTTGCTTTTTATTTTATTTTTAAAACACCTAYAGGTTGTTGGTCCTCTAACATCTCTAGTGTCGTTGCCATAGCATAAACRTCACAGGAGAAACGYCATTGATATAGAATACACGTCGAAATATCGACGTTAACTTACATCAGTCTTYCGACGTCACTAGCGTTGTTGTCATGGCGTCAACGTTGCAGGTGAGACATCGTTGATATACCATACACGTCAGAAGACCGACGTTACCTTCCATCGGTCTTCCGACGTCACTAGCGTCACTGCCATGGCATCAACATCGCAGGTAAGACGTCGATGATATAGCATACATGTCGGAAGACAGACGTTCTTAGTGATATCAAGAGCCACTTAGTGATCCTCATAGAACTTTCATTTAACTCTACCTTATTAAGTTGGATATCAAGAATTTTCCCGAACTTTTTTATTTTTTTATTTCAGACTTTGGACTCTAGTTACACAACAAGAATGCAAATGCATTGAAACTCTAACTTACATTGTGGGTGTGTTCAAATGACACGAACTAAATAAAAATAAAAAAACTAAGGAAACACATACACAACTCATAAATTAAATGCACTAACAAATCCTAATAATTAAAGAAAACTTTTCCAAAAACACTTATTAAATAAATTAATAAATAATAAAAAATATAATAAAGTGGAAACCTCTAAATACATAAAAATAAAAACCTTAATTTAAAACTCAAATAACTAATGAAAAGTGTTATTACATAAAAAAAAAAAATTATCGTTTTACAAATAATTAAAAAAATAAAACTAACAATATATTATAAAATTGTGGATACAAATTCTAAAAATATGAATAATTTATATTTCCTTAATTAAAATAATTAAGATTTTATTAATCATTTACAAATACTTAAAAATTTAAAACTAATAATATATTATAAAATTATGTATACAAATTCTAAGAATATGAATAATTTATATTTCTTTAATTAAAATAATTAACCTTTCATTAAGAGTAAGAGTAACCAGTTATAGTTTACTTTTCACTTACCTAATTATAGGATCATTGATCATTCTATATATAAATGTGTCCAAATATTTTATCATTTTGTGCACACAATTAAGAGGCAGGTTTGACAATGTATTAAATGTTATTAACAAAAATGTCGATAGATAATTTGTATTAAGCTCTTTTACAGGGAAATAATCTGCACTCGACACAGAGCAGGTCCTCTAATGTGTACGGCCTCTACATGGAAGTGTGTATATATCTCAATATGTACATTTATAGGGAAATAACATACACTCTACACATTGTAGGTACTCTCATATGTAATGCCTTTACATCGAGTGTGTATATGTCTCAGTATATACATTTTTAAATATAGCACTGGAAAGTGCGTATCACTAGATTTTTTTTTCCTTGTGGGGTCTTTGCCGGTGGAGGGTGATGATGTGATTAATACTGAAATACACTTTATAATTTATACAGCAAACATTGACGTACTTGAGAATCTATCTTTTGTATACAGCAAACATTGACGTACTTGAGAATCTATCTTTTGTTTAAAGGAAAGTCGCACAGCTAGAAACCACCCCATGAAAATGAACTCGTGGGAGAGGAATAAAGAAAAAGACGGGCGATGATGCCTGCTGACATAAAGATGTCCCATTCATTCCCAAAGTCAGTGGCACACCTCAAAAAACTGACAGAATAGAGGAGACGGCATCGAAAAAAAAGGGTTAAAGTTGGTGTATTCGTTGTTTCTTTTCTTTGGGTACACGTTCACACCTGTCACAGCTAAAAAGGTGCTGCTGTTAGTATCTCTCTATTAATTTATTTTAAGGAGTAGAGCCCTTAAAAAAAGTATTTAACCCTCAAACAAAGTACTGTGACCAACATTCTTCCATAGAGCACTTTCCTTTTGACTGCAGCAAATCATTGTTATGATAGAAAGTGGGTGACACATTGGCATTTGCCGAGTGGAGTATATTTTACAAATCATGACTTTGCATTGCGGTTGGTGTTGGTGGGACTTAGCAGTCAGGTAGAGAAAGAATGCACCCAAAAAGGTCTGCCTTGTTACTGCTACTTCAGATTCAAGTCAATTCACAGAAAAAGGTCAATTGGCAACCCACTCAACCAACTATCCTATCTATGAGATTTCACTTCTCTAAGTAATATTAGCCTCAAGAAAAGATGGCTTTCATTAGACATGAGCACCTGGTTTATTGAAAAAAGTGATTCAGTTATCAGATGCAAGTCTAAATGTCCATGGTCCATCCTTGTCAATTCCATCAGTACAGTTGTTAATATCCAGGCCCAACAACTGTACCTGTACTAAGCAGTGCTTTGCAGTGTAATAAATTCAATGCAACGGAAGAGCTTTCAACAGTAGGAAAGGGCAAAGGGAATGGTCGCCATGAAAGGTGGCAAAGGGGCCTATAAACCACGCTCATTTGTACTATTGATAAGTCTCAATCCTTAATAAAGCCAGCCAAGTGAGAAAGTCGTTCCGACATCTCCCATCTAACAAACAATTGCCCCTATTTGTTCAACAAACAATCCTAATAGCCCTTGCCACTTCACTAGAAGTACCTTCCTTTGAAGATCATCCAAAGCATCTCTTTAAATGACAATAAGTATTTGAAGATATCAAATAATCTGAAAACATAATCCTACAATGTCAGGAATCTTGCTTGCTTTTAAGTTTTACAAAAGTGCATGCCTTGTAATCAAAGGTTAATATTATTCTTGCAGTGGAAAAAGATAAAGCATACAGCATAACAAGCAGAAAGAAGAGCATGGGAGTGGAATAGTGATGGTGATAATAGCAGTCTGCCGGACAAGTGCTACTTACTGCCACACATTTTGGAACTCTGCGGAAGATAAAAAAAAATTAATGAATGCAGCCTTGGCAGAATATAAAATTTATTTTATGAATGCAGTTCTTGGAAAAGAACGATTTATCAAGGTCCAAATGAAGATCGCAATGACTGGAAAACAGTGAAATGTGTTTCTCAATGATTCTGGTAATCAGTTAGTATCCTGAAGAAAGCGCAAAATGACAAAGCAAGCATTAAGGTCACATAATATCTCAAGCCAAGATCTAAGGTGAAGCACTTCACGTGAAATGAAAGGAATAATAGCGCTTTGATCTACTGCAATACCTAGAAGGATGTACACTACGCCACAAGAGACTGATCAGTGCTGGATAGATGCCCACAAATTGACTACCCTTCACTATTTCATTGTGCTGCTCACAGGATCATGTCAGCAGTGCTTTTCTTCCATTGACTTGTATTATTGTTTACAAATTCAATAATTTAAGAACGAAGTATGAAACTGCTTCTAGACTACCCAAAAAGAAAATCAAAATAGTTGCAGAAATATATGTTCCGTGTTGCTGAAGAAGGATTCTTTAGGCACAATGGTATATGATTCAAAATGCACATATAGAAACAGAACTAGAACTCAAAGAATATTTCAATTATATTTTGATAAATCTACAATAGGTACATTGCAAAGCAAATACAGAAGGCCATTTCTAATAGCATGTGAATTTCATGTAAGAGCATGGATGTCACAACTCTATTCTGAAACCCATACAACATTAGAAGACATGGAGAAGCAACCAAATTATTGCTCTCTTCTACCTATCTATCATATTCTACAACACTCTGCAATCCAATCAAGAGATATCATCAGAAGAGAGGTAGATAGCTATGAAGCTAAAAGAATTGTAAGTATAAATCATTGAGAAAAAAACAGCACCAGCAGCACTATTATTGCCATCTTTTGGATGACCTGTAGGAAACTCCAATCGGAGATATAACTGTCTGACAGGGCAAAGTCTTCTTTTTATAATACTCGACAGCTGATCCTTCAGATATAACTGGGGAACAATGGAAATCAAAACAAATTGTGCAGCACGAGCAACTTCCAAGCTCGTTTCCAGTTCCGTTGAAGAGGGTGCAGTTGATGTTATGGATTCATGCTCTTATGTTTCCTTAAGAATTACCTGATTAAAATTTACTGGAGGAGGCTACTTACTGGGAACTAATCTGGATTCATTCTTGAATTTTCCCCCAGTTGAAGATCGCTTCCCTTCTATTCCTCCAGAAGGCAACTTACGATCAAACTTATTAGACATCTTACGTTCAAGCTTAACAGCTCCAGGAGGGCATTGAGCTTGGCTTGGACTTCTGCAAAAAATATTTAGACTGTTTAATGTCCATTTTCAATTTCAAATTGATGCATTTTGCAGGCATCATGAATCTCAACTTAGCTTGCACCTTAAAGACAAAATTGCAAGAAAGAAGGAACTTCAATTCATGGTGTCATCAAAAAACTGTAATAGTTTTCTTAGCTCTTTCCTTTCAATAATATGCCAGTATTTGCTGGTTTGAATACCCATTCAGTTAACTATGGATGTCATCCTCCAATGCTCAAAATAAATGAGAAAAATAATCAGAACAATAGACACAAAGTCAAGTTACCTTCGCTCAGGAGTCTTTGACATCCTCTGCGGTGGCTTCTTGATCAGTGAGACATGTTCAACTGGGGTCACAGCAGCAGCCACATTTGGTACCTTGAATTGCCACAGAAGATCTGCTTCTGATGAATCACTTGTCAGATAGTCATCCTTGCTTCTTGCATCAATTTCAACCTCTGACTCATCAGTAGTTGCAGCTTCATAAGGAGTTCTTCGCCCATCATATTCACGTTTGTCTTTCCTAACAGGTCTTCTGCTTTTAATTACCCCATGCATCTCATGAAGCTGCTGCAGTAGTAATTTCTCTTCTTCACAATCTGGATGAATCTTTCTTGGATTGGCATGGTATAATTGGCTATAAATTTCAGAAGGATTGTCTGGTTTTTCCAGTTCACGGGCTTCCCAAGATCCCAATACATCATCTTGCAAAGCTGGACTCTGGATGGGTAAATATTTGTTCATCATCACCTTGTCCTGCCAATTTCTCATATCTTTCTCTTCAAAAATATCGTGCTTAATTTTGTTCTTTGTAAGACTACCATTGTCCAATGTCAATCTTCTATCTGGAGATGGCCGGCGCACTGGTTTCTTCACTTCACCTAAACCATTGCCAAACACAAGAGAACTTGCATCAATTGACTCCTCTGCAGGAAAGTCTTGACCATAAGTTGCTCTCTTTTGTCTTCCAGTGATATTGTTCCGCACCTGAGAAAATGTATAAGCCATCATTCAGTATCCAGCCTTTCCAGGTAAATAACTTTAACAAAGACTTCCTAGATACGAAATCTTGATCAAATGACAATTGCATGTTATGAATTTTTCACCACGTACATCTATGTTGACAACATCTTCCATAGGCTGTCTACGGTTGACATGTGATTGGACATCTCCCATGGTCTGCATTCGCGGATGCATTGGTGAGAAACCAGCCCTCATTCTCTGCCTTTCAGCACTGCTCCTTGAATCCCTAGTTATTGGTGAGACACCAGTCCTCGTTCTCTGCTCAACTTCTGCTTCCTTCTTTGCCAGTGCATTCTTTAAGCTAGCAATCTGCAACATCAAAGATCAAAAAACCTTTGAGTACTCTAGAGGACAGCATTCATTATCAAGTTTTCTCAACTGCTCGTAGGTCCTCAAGCAAACAGACCAAAATACCCGTTGTTTTTAGTCGTTTTGATCCATGGAGAATAAATAAGAATATCATTCAGAAAGCAACATATTTTTCAAGAATCATTCTAACACAAACCTGTTCTTTCAGCTCCCTAACCTCGCCACTTTCCTTGTTGGAACGAGCAGCACCAAGTTCAACAGTTGCAACCCGCTCTGCAAATTTTAGAGTGCTGATTGTCTCCCCATGTGCATCTAATTCAGGACTTATGTGCACAAACATGAGAGTTTTTGCCTGTCCACCTTAAGAACAAAGTCCAACATCATTACCACTCTAGACTGGAGAAAAGAAGTAGTTTCCTTCTATAACCATTCATTAAGGAAAAGGATGAATTTGTTACCTAAGGAATCCTGAAGCAGTTGTGTGAGCTTGCTATTTCGGTAAGGAACATGGGAGCTCTTTTGTGCAAGAGCAGCAATCACGTCTCCTAAAGCTGAAAGAGATCTGTTAATATGCTGTGCTTCCTTTAATCTATCTCCGGTGGCCTCAGATTTGTCAACTCTCTCACTTCCGGCAAGGTCGACAAGATGAAGACACCCTCGAAGAATTGTTCCAGAAGTAAGATCTCTGCCCTGAACATGCACTGTCAAAACACTGCAAACAAAACAATGTTTTTATCCTTTGAAGAAAGGTTTCAATAGAGACAAATATTATGGATCTTCTCTGAAGATTGTTTCAACCTGTGTGAACGACTGCTCCGATCATTCAGAGCGGTTGCTCCCACAGCACGGTTCTTGTGTCCAAGGTTCATTAACTCGATCACAGCAGATGTAGATGCAACAGGTATTAGATTTGCGTCTGGGACATTGAGTCCATTCTGCTGTGAATTGTTGCGGATTTCCAATGTGCTACGAGTGAAGGATTATTAACTGCTGAGCAACTGAAATGCAAAGATTAAAAAACAAGAAAGACAACTCCATACGATCAAAAAGGATATCTTTTATTGGAACTGTCAGAAACAAGAAGATCCCGGACTTGTTCATTGTATATTTCAATCATTTGAACGGCAACCTCATATATAAAGGCATCCTTTCTTTGTTTTGATATCTGGAATAAGTCATTCAAGGCTCGATAGTTCACACCCCAACTCTCCTCTGTAATCAACTTAGGACCAGTCTAGACAAGCAAGGCACAAAAATAAGTGCAAAGTATTTCTAGGCAAGAATTTTCTTCGCAAGAGTTTCTTCAGCAGTGAAATCATTCCCTTATTAATTTTGCAAGACAGTGCTTCAAAGTTCAAACTGCAATTGACTAACTAGAAGATGATTGTTATTACCATTGTGTATGTCTTTCCAGAACCTGTTTGCCCATATGCAAAAATGCAAACATTGTAACCATCCAGAACAGATCTGATCAATGGCCGGGTATCCAAAAACACTTCCTCTGCAATTCAACATGAATAACGTTACAATTTAAGAGATACTGCCACCTTACAATCACGTAAAAGTTTTCAACACTCCAAAAAGAGATCCAACCTTGAGTTGCAGATGCTCCAAACACTTTGTTAAATGTGAATGATTTACGTGAATCCTTTCCTTGCTTTGCAGGATTTGCAATCATAAGCTGACCATCCTCCCCAATATAATCCACTGTACTCTGACTGTTGGATTGGCCAGGCAAGAATGGTCTGACTCGGCAATACACCCGTATGCTTCCTATGAAGAATAAGACAAACCAAAGACAGACTCAGAATGAAGTTTGATATACAAAACGGCATAAATTTGTCATCCTATCAAATGGCATCTGATGTACTTTCACTGCCAGCTTGGTCAAGCAAGTATGGCCTGCCTCAGCTTCTACCTTTATGCTTTATAAGCAGAATAAGATAACCCAGCGGCATGGCAGAAGAGGTCAGAATGAAGGTAGATTACATAATTCAATATTCTCCACCAGAATTACTAATGCTCATCTCCCAGGCCTGAGACAAGGTTGTAAAACTCAATCCAAACACAGAGCTCACAGTCACAGGAAGATGCAACATAGATAAATTGCTCCTACATCTGCACCTGTCCAGAAGCAATCTTCGCAAGTTCATTCATCAATATCTGACTAAGTTGAACCAACCTCGTTGCCAACTTCCCAGTTAGTGGCAGCACAACCTTTTTTAAATGCACAGTAAACTGCCCTTTCTCTAGCTCTTTTTGGCCTTTTGTGTTCCTACTACAAGCTGTATTTATGTTCCTCCAGCTTCAAGTTAGCTAAAGCCTAAAACTACTTATTTGCACTGAGTTGGGTATAAAGGTGAAACGCATTTGTTATATATTAAAGCCTAAAACTACTTATTTGCACTGAGTTGGGTATAAAGGTGCAATGCATTTGTTATATATTATATACAATTTAAAGAGATTCCTAATTTCTACTCCGTTATATATTGTTTTTGAAACATGTCAGTTAAACTGTAACACCATGACAAACAAATGGGAAGCACACCTTTCAGATCCTGCACTTGATTGTATAGTTGTCGATTTTCCTCTAGAACTTTGTGGTAGCCTGCTGCAGCCTGCGCTAGTCCACGCATATGCTTTCCTGTGCAGAAAAGAGATACAGTCAAAGAATGAAGAATGCAGAAATACATGGTTCAAATAAGACAAACTGTTTGTACAAAGCTTACCAAGATTGTACAATTGTTTATTCCATTCCATTTGCATCAACTGAACACCTTCCTTTGTGTTATGTAGCATCCATTTCAGTTCCTGCCAATTTTATGGAAGAATGAGAATAATCCCTATGTTTGAATCACAATCTCACACACTCTTAAGATTTCAAAACTTACTTCAATTCCCCTTTGTTGGAGATCAAAACGTGTTTGCAGATTTGGAACAGTTTTTTCATACTCGTCTGCATCACTTGACCTATTAGAGAAGCAGTCCTCATGCTGTCCTCGTCTAACACCATAAATTTCCTCTTTTCCCTCATCTTCGCTGACATCGACCTTCAGATTGAAGTTTCAGTCAAAAGGATGTTAATAAAAAAATAGACATCTATTACAAGTATTTAGTGATGAACACAACAAGATTGCAGCTCAAGTTCAGCTCTATATTATCAAAGTCAATTTCAGTAAACATCTGTAATCTGACCCAATCCAGGCATTAAACTTTAGCTTTTCTGTAGCATAAGCGGAAACATTTTCTGTATTCTCTGAGCATTCTATCTTAGCAACTTGAACCTAAAATAACTTTTACATATATTTGCCGCAGGAAGGATTCTGAGCAAACCTTGGGCTCTCCCGAAACTGTTGCTAGTGCTGCCAAAATTTTTGACTTTGGGAAAGACTTTTCATCCCCATTAACAACAAGGTCTTTTACTACCTTCTTCAACTGCAGGCCACAATAACACAGCAGATGATAATTCACTTATTCGTCATCCATTTCTATGCATTTTCAAAGAGACTTTCTTGTCAACTTTTCACAGAGAGAAAAAGAATTGATGTGGAAGCAGGATAGTGCCGATTTAGTAATAAGGACCACCTGCTGGAATTCAACTAGTTCGATTTTCACAGAAAATTTTGCCTCTAAAAACTATATACCTTATTTGTGAAGATGGCCATTAGAAGAACCCGGCCCTTTAACACCTTGACTCCTATGGTCTACGTTAGGTAATATTTTTAATCATGTGAAATCACTCATCAAATGAATTAGGTATTTTTCTGTTTGTTATATGCAGACAATCATCCAATTAACCAAGCATTCCAGGTGTGCTCAATATTTCTCCTTTCCAACCGGAAAAGGCATGATGATGAGTCAACACCGGAAAAAGTTAGGCTATAAAATGCAAGATTCCCAGAGCAACACCGCAAAAAAAGAGGGAAAGGTATAATGATGAGTCAACACAACACATGACAAAGTTACATTATAAAATGAAAGAATCCCTCAGCTACGCCACAAAAAACTGCAACAGTAAAACTGTCACCAGTCCGTTACAACACCCTCCAAAACCGAGGTGTAATCATAGAAACCAGGAACATACAAGTAAAACATGTAGTATTCTCCAAAATGATCATTTGTGAAAATCAGATTTCTCTGATACAAAGCTCCAAAGAATAAAAATCCTCAAAATTATAAAGGAGACCCAGTAGTTTACCTGCTCGCCCTGCGTGGCTAGGCGTCGCTCAAACTCTTCCATTACTTTTGCTAACATAGATTCCACAAGCTGATAGAAAAACATAGGAGTATTAAAGGATATCAGTGAACATCACAGATACGAAGAGGCAATAACAGTAAACAGCTTGTTATTTTGGAATCATAAATCTGAGAAAAAATTAAAGAGCTTACTGTAGGCACTTCTTCTGGCTTTTTGTCAGACAGGATTGAAAGAATGAGCCGATTAAGTGGTTGTGACGAAGGATCCTGGTCAGCATAATTCGCAAACATTTTCTCAGTGCGAACACAAATATTTGTGCACATCATTACAGATCCTCTTAAGAGAACAAAATAACAATGACGTGTTAAGTAACTACTATTAATAAGGGGTTCTCTTACATACCATCCCAGTTGAATTCAAGGATTGATCCTGATTCAAATTCTCCTTGGCAAGAAATCCTTCTGGAAAGTTTAAACCAAGATTATTCAGTAGAGTGCTTGAATCTGCAGGCGGCTGATAATTCTTCAATATAGACTGGGTGAATGGATCAGAGTTCCTTCCCGGTTTAATGGGAGGTTTTGCCACAATGGGGGGCTTCAAGTTACCCCCATATTTCCAAAAACCATTTCCACCAGTTTGCTTCCAATCACTGTATGATTTCAAAGCTAAAATGCAGTTCACAACTTTCGCTGAAGATCCTCCCTGAAAGAAAACTCAAGTAAGATAAGCGTACAAAGACTAAACCGAGGCAATCGGATCATTGCTTGCAAGATTTAGGGCTTCTTCACACGGACTGTTAAAAGGTAAAATCACAGTAAGGGTATGTGAGGTGACTGATCTGATCAACTTTTTCCCTTAACATTATGGTGTGCAGAAAGCAGCCCTGCTTATTCACTTATAGCAACTTCTTACCTTTTCCAAATCAGATGCTTCAAAGGTTGGGAGGTTCAGTTCTTGAACTGCAACAAGGAAATTCCTCACATTTTCAAAATACTGATAAGCCGAGAGAGCCGCTCCGTCAGAAGGAGGTAATGCAGGAGCTGGATTCTCCACGACCTGGTACGAAAAACAGAAGCACACCGACATCATTTCACACGGAACATATTACCGATTGAAAATTAGCAAAATGCTGATTTCGTTGGCTGTTGGGGTTTTGCTACTTTTCAGTATTCTAGCAAGGTTATGTACAGAAGCCACATTGTGTGTTATAAACAGAGGCTACACTGTTATTTTGTATACGCAGTACTGACTTTCAAGCATCGGCTTTAAGGCCAGATCAGACCTCCTCTGATGTGAATTTAATTCTGACAAATAAAACATTTTCCTTCCCGGTGAAAATTAGCAAAACAATGGCAGGAATTACAGAGATCAAATCGTTGTGTTAATCCCGAACCAATCTCCATAATGCAGTCAACAATTGGACAAACTACAGAAATCTTACTTGTAACAAGTCAGAAGAGTGTTCAAATGCATCTTTATGGACGAATTTATCTCATCTTTACGGGTTGGACGAAAGAAATAAATTGTGTTCTATGGGTGTGTATACATGTACATAGATTAAGGTTCAAGTAAATGTTTTGCGGCGAAAATGAGGCAAATCGGGACAAATTGTTATGTTAATGACAAATCCATCTCGATCATAGAGTGAAGAATTGGAGAAATCCGAGAAACCTTACTGGTAATAAGTCAGAAGCGTCATCAAATTCTGCATTCTTGATGAATTTATCGGGTAAGGTAAAGATTCATCATTCGTAGGAGAAGGATTAATGTATAGAATTTAACGGGTTCGATGGCGTAAAGAGAAGTGATTTAAGTTTCTATACCTTAGGAACAGAGCCTGGATGAACTTTGTTGATAACATTGCATAGAAGCAGTCCATTTCGCAAGCCGAGGCGAAACTCTTCCTCCGACGGCTCGTTCGGCAAATCCTTCGACGCAACGACTCCAACCATCTTCCTCAACCATCCTGCGGCCTGGTACCGTCGGGAAGCTGCAAAAAAATCCGAATTAAACATGAAAAACCAAAATCCGCCTGTGAAGCCTCGTCTAATACGTAAATTTCGCAACAGAACATTTAAATTAGACGTAAAACAGAACCGATCGGGAATCTTTACGATATTCTTTGAATCGGCGCCATTAATCAACCAGTCGCGCTTGCATCAGGTGCAAGTAATTAATTATACATTTAAAGCCGAATGAATATTGAAATTTAAAGGTGAATAAATATTAAACGGTGCTGTATGCAGAGACGGAGGATTGAATGTAGACGAGATTAAGTAAATCTCAACCTGCTTCTTCGGCTCTTCTGGATGCCAAATCCACATCGCTGAGTCTAGTCCCCTGCTGGCAGGCGGCATCGTCAGTTACCCCGCCGACGTCTGTGTAAATAGAAGAAGAAGAAGTGGTGCTGGAATTCAATGCCAGTGCCCAGGCAAGAAGACTCTCTGTCGTCGCCATTCGAGGCTCGATCCCTGGACCTCCTGGCGAGCTATAGGCCTAGCCGCTACACAATTGATCGGAAGCGAAGAGATCAAAGCTCCGCCATGTTTTTCGTATGTGCCTCGAAAAGAAAAAGAAAAAAGAGGAGAGCTGTTGAGATTCGATCCCTGTCCCAATGCAAAAGACTAATATAGAATGCCAAGCTCCCTGCACTATGAGTGTAAGGGCCTCGCTATGTCTATCATATCCCACGGGCTGCTAAACCCTTTCCGAACCGTTTTCACCGAACCTCAGCTTCGGTTTTCCGAATAATATTTTAGTTTGTTCATTCCAAACCCCTCTTTATCATGGTGTCATGGTGGGTACACCCCGGTTTGGTCTCTTGGTTAGCGATCGATGTCAAGGAGGTTTTCCCAGTTTGAAAACTTTGGTCCTCCTTTGCATTCTTTAAACAAATTATGAATTCAATGCTTAAAAATTTGTTGAACTAAAGTTCAAATTGACAAATGGGGGGAATGGGTGGCAATTAACCCTTTGCTTTATGAAGACAAGACCTCATAGTCAGTGACAGTGAGATTTTTCAACCACATTACAAGTGTTTGTTTTTTCTAAGGGCCTTTGAGGATTTGGTAGCAACTTTTATGGTTATAAATTTGATTTTTTTTAATTAAGTATATAAAGTTCATTGTAATTGTAATTTAAGTGGTTATATAAAAGGGTGTTATTTTTTATTTGTTCAAATTTTTAGTTTTAATAAGTTTTAATATTCAAATTTGCAAAAACGTGAAGTTGGGAGGTAATAATATATATTATAAAAATAAAAAAATATTTTAAATTACAATGTATCCAAATAATTATAAAATTGAAGGTTAATCCAGGATAAGGTGAAAGTTTAACATCCATAAAGATTCTATTAGAAAATGAGAAACAAAATTGAAAATACATCTATGAAGTTTTAACATCTTTTAAAAATTAAACTTTACACATACAAACTTCAAACATCTTTGTAAATTTGAAGCATTACTCTTGTTTTGATTGGAAAAAACTAAATAGTGATACTCTTGTAATTTGGAAATACAATAAAAATCAATGATATGTTTGGTTGATAGCAACAACAAATTAGAGCAAATGTTTGTCATGGATAGGGTATTGATTTATTCTACTTTCATGTTTAGTCTGGGCTTGAAGAAAAACACACATGCATTAAAAAAAATTCATATCCACAACTATAAAGTGAGTAGTATTAAAAAATTTTACTTAATAATATTTAGTGTAGTTTAGTCTTTGCTTTATAATGATATTTTCAATAAATCTAATGAAAATATTTGTAATAATGGAATAAAAATATTTAGAATTTTAATTTAAAGTTTTCTATTTCGGAAACTAGTTCCCAAGCTCTCATTTTCTTAATGTTGAAGCTCCCAAGTTCCCAAAACAGTTTCCAGCCAATTAAAGACATTCCCTGCAAATTCCCAAAGTCATAAAACTTAAGAAACGAGTTTCAGAAATGTTGGAAATACTAAAAATAATTCTCATACAACTATAATTTTAATATATTTGTTCTTAATAAATTAATTATTGATGAATTATATATAATATAAAATATATTATAAAAAATATTAAAAAACTTTAAAAACACAAATAAATGTACAAAGTGCTTCCCAAAAAAATACAATCTACATTATGCTTCGCTGTAAAAACTTACACTCTCAAACTAAATAAACTTAATCTTCTTCCCATTTTCTTGGAATAGTGTTCTTATCCTCATTCTTAGTAAGTATCATTCTCTTGGAATAGTCTTCTTATCCTCATCCTTAGTACGGGTTTCTTCAAGAATGAAAATCAAAAGCTATCACATCATTTGTTAGAATTTCCAAATCATTGTGAATTTTCTACTTGAATTCTTTCTCCTTGTGTTTTAATTTATTTGAATTTTTGCATTTGAGAATAGCATATATATATGCACTTTAAAAAGGTAATTGTTCTTTTCTCATATGTTTTTCTCATCTTAGTCTTAGAAGTGTTCTATCAATTAACATAAAGAATGATAATTATTTCATTTTACCCTCAATTATGCCTTCCCAAATGGGATTCCATGCTAAAAGAGCTTGCGACTTGGCCCTATTTGACCATAAAATGGTTAAACCTTTCTTAAGGATTATTGTATTTGACCATAAAATGGTTAAACCTTTCTTAAGGATTAAAGATTATTGTATTTCTCCATTACTACATTTATTGGGGTTCTTATATATGGTTGGACTCTTCTTTATAAGCACATCACTATTTTTTTTTTCTTTTCTTTTTCTATGTCTGGTGGAATCAACAACTAGTCGCGGTACACATTGCAAGTCGGGGGGAATTGAACTCGAAACCTCATGGAACTTCATTTTCACAGCACTTGCCAATTGAGCTGCCCCCCGGGGGCTTAAAAAATTGAAGGACATGGGGGTGGGCTTTGATCCACTTATGTGTGCACAGGTCATGATACCATTTAATATGGAGCACATCACTACATTTATTGGGCTTTTTATACATGGTTGGATTCTTCTTTATAAACACATCGATACACTTTTGAAGTTCTTATACATGGTTGGACTGTTCTTCTTGATAAACACATCATTACATTTATTGGGATTCTTATACATGGTTGGACTCTCCTTGATAAACACATCACTACATTTATGAGGGTTCTTATACATGGTTGGACTCTTCTTGATAAGCACTCTCTTCACTAGAGAATGAATTGAAAACGTAACAATGGTGAGTTTGGTTCTTCCCCTTTGTTATGCATACCTCTCTCTATTTATTTTTTTTTTTTTTGAGTTTGGTTCTTCCTCTTTGTTATGCATACTTCTTTCCATTTATTTTTTTCTTTACATTCTTTTTTTTTTTTTTATAGAGGTGGATAAGTGAGGTTTCACATGCACTATACCATGGGTTTCTCTCAATGATATGGTTCCAAATCTCTTCCTTATTAGAAGAATAAGTCAAAGAATAATATGGATCTAAATCTCTTTCTTGCTAGAAGAATAAATCAAATATGGCATTGTCATTGTTGTAGATTGATGAATCTTCAACCATAATTAATCATGAAAAAGGGAGAAAATGATGTAGCTTAATGATAAAGTTTGTCTTGATTTATTTTTAATGAGGAAGTCATTTTCTAAAAACATAACTTTTTAATAAAACTCATAATCTTTTTAATAAAAACCATCACATTAAATGAACCTCCAACCATAATTAATCATGAATATGAGGAAATGAAGTGGCTTAATGATAAAGAGTTTTCAATATTTTTGCCATGACTTTTTCCTCATCATTTTCTAAAAACATAGCTTGATCTTTTTAATAAAACACATAATCTTTTTAATAAAAACCATCACATTAAATGGACATCCAACCATAATTAATCATGAACATGAGGAAATGGGGTGGCTTAATAATAAAGAGCTTTCAATAATTTTACCATGAATTTTTGTTTCTTAAGAAATGATATTTTCTAAAGACAATTTTGAATATTTTTAATAGAAACCATCACATTAAATATGAGCTAAGTTGTCATTTTATATGTTAAAATGTTCAAAACTTTAAACTATATAGGACAACAAAGTTCTAATTTGTAAAAAGTGTAAATACTTATTATTAATGTTTTGGTGAGTTATTTACTTGATGAGTGAGATTGTTGTGGGTGGGATTTTCATTTATGATCGGAAAAACAAGAGTATAGTCATTAGATTGTCGACGTTTCGGATCCAGATCAAGATCCATCTTCTTGATAAGCAACCTTATATTTAGACACTATTATCAAATTGCAACCTTCCATTTAGACATTATTATCAAATTAAATTATGTAAACAATAACATCCTAAAATTATTTAAAGATAAAAATAGAAGAGATAACAATGTTATGTCTAATGTTAAAATGTAAATATTAAAATTAAATTATGGAAAGTTCAAACATGACTATCTAAACTAAAAAAACATAACTACTTGTAACCAAAACATGATAAAGTTCCTTAATAAAATCATTATAAGTAAGAACAAGACTATTGAAATCCATGCAAAATTACCCAAATTATGTTAATTAAAGTCCATAATAAGATCATTGTAAACATGAACAATACTATTGAAATCCATGTAAAACTACCAAAATTATGAAAAAACATTTAAAGAGTTTGATAGGACACACTTGAATCACATGAGTGGCATGCTAACTAAATTGATAAAGAATTTTATGTAATAATATGAGGAAGGTGTCAAATAGAGGGGTTTAGTTCTATATGTCTATCCAGGTTCGAAACTTGTTATCGTTACTATTAGGAGGAGATATAAATTTGTTTAGTAAAAAATTGGGTCTAAATATTATTTAAAAAATGTTTAAATGATAAAATTGAGAAAATATAATATATATCATATTATTGTGGGAATTAAACCTAGGTGAGGAAGATAACAATCATTCCTCCCAAACTAAACTCAATTGACAAAGCCTTCCTATGTCTTTACTTAGATGAGATAAATAAAACATAAAACATAATTATAAATAGTTTAGTAGAGGTTGTAGATATATGTTAGTTTATTTGTTTATTTTAGTTGCCTTAGGATGTGAATAATAGGTGTAAGCTTTAAAATAATTTAATTTTATAGAAATGTTTATGTTAAAATTTATTTTTTTATTAATTTAAAATTTTTAAAAATAATATTTTTAAATGAATTAATATTTATATTAAATTATAAAATATTAATTAATTTGAATTAAATGCATTATTTTCTAAGTATATCAGAACTAAATTATATTAAATTATAGAATCTTTTTATGTAATTAATAAATTGGATAAATTATAGAATTTTTTTTTATGTAATTAATAAATTGGATAAATTATATTGTATATTTAATAATATTATTTTTTCAATAAAAATGAGAAAGTTGGTTAGTGGTCTTAACCTCTTAACTCAATAAAAGTATGGTGATCTTAGAAAGCATCTTTTAATGTTTTTCGAGCACATAAACAAAATTCTAAAGAATAACAAGTAATCACTTACCATCTTAAGATCTAATAAACCAATTAATCATCATCATTACACATATTAAGAGTGAATTATAATAATGGTTCATAAACCTACAAAACTTAATAAAAATGAAATCCACTACTTCTCTAAATATTTCATTTTAATATATATATATATATATATATAAATTTAATAATATTATATTTGATATTTTTTTAAAAATAAAAAATATTCTATGGTCTTGTCTTGAGGATGGATTTGATTGGAGATAAAATTAACTATAAGTAGGAGTAATCTCAATAATCACTCCCACTACAAAAATCTTAAAACCCTAATAAATAAATAAAAACTTTATTCTTATGTTGTTAATTTGATCCAAACCAAATTAATATTTTCATAAAACAAATTTTAAAAATTTCAACTCATATATTATTATTAATTTATATCATGATAAATAATGAAATCAATGAGTGCAACAATATTATACAACAAATCAATTTCAAATTTTTAATAATAAAACATGTAATCAAACATAAATAAATACTGTAAAGTAAAATAGAATATGCAAATATCCTATTATTAAAGATGCTTATATTTATAATTACATTTTAATAATAAAACATGTAATCAAACATAAATAAATACTATAAAGTAAAATAGAATATGCAAGTATCCTATTATTAAAGATATTTGATATTTATAATGTAATTAGTAAAATATAATTATAAATTTTATTTTAAAAGATATAAAGTGGAAACAATTAGTTATGGTTATTGAATTTCCATACAATTTGTTAAGTTGTCTATTTATATCAACATCTATCACAAGTGTAATATTTTAAGATCATAACATATTCATGATATGTAAATAATTTTTTACTTAAAATATGTGAAAATTCTACTTAGTATACCTTTCATATCGAGGATTTTACCATTTTAATATAACAATCAAATCGATAAGCTCATACTTCTACCATCCTACAACGCATAATTAAGAAACAAATACCAATACCACCAATAGATGGTTGGACAATTAAGTCTCAATCTATAAACCTTTAAAATAGTTAAAAATATTTATTGAAAAAAAATACGTTAAAAATAGAGGTACATTTGTTTGAAACATAAAATGTTGGAACGAGTATTGAATAATCATACTAATGACTCATGGTAAAATAATGAAACCCTCCTGAGAAACTCCTTGCAATGTGTAAAATTATAATATTTTTCACGGTTTTAAGGACAATTTTAATTTTTTCCCTTGTTTAAAGGATAATCAGATATGGTGTGAATATAATAATAACATATTTATAAAAAAAGAAAGTGTAAAATAGAGAGAATTTCATGGTATTAAGTACAATTGTTTATTTAGGTTGAGAATACATGAGAAAAAATTGTAGATAAGGGGAGGGAAAATAGAAGAAAGGAGTTCCACAGCTAAAACCCCCGAAAATAGTAAACAACCTTTTTATATATTCACACAACCCTCACGAATAATAATATTAAAATAATATACTTACCCAACCCTCATAAGAATAATAATACTTATTATCATAATAGTATTGGTGGGAAAAGTACATACATACTTGAATCAAATTTGAGAGGCCTTAAAAAAATCTATATATTTAAATTTAAGGTCTGGCGGTATGACTTAGCTTCGGTGATAGGCTCGGGCGTTGAGGCCTAACGTTCAGATCCAAGGGATTCAAATCCCCTGAGCCTCGTCCGGGTTGCTTCCACGCTGGCAGATCACAGGAGCCATAATCTCCGCAAGTGGGACCCACAAGTGGCCGCGAGAACGAATGCCACGACACGGTAATCCGGTGGCGTTGTCGAGACTGACGGCGAGTCCGCGAGGGACCCCCCGCGTTGCCGGCAGTCAGAAGGATGGAGCTGGCCGGGAAAGTGAACGCCTGCCGGGCCCCCCGCTCTCAGACCTGCTTTGCAGAGGGGGGTTAGATCTGCCGGCCCGGGACCCGATTCACCCGAATCCGTCCGTCCGTCAATCAAGTACGCCACGCCGTTAAGCGAGGCAGCCGTTAAGGACTAAACGGGCGAATGGCCTTTCCGGTTTTCCGTGTCGTCTCCCTACACAAGGTCCACGTGGCAACGCCCATTTAATTGGGGGGCATAACGTGCGTGAAAATCAACGAGGAAGTGAACGCTAACGATCAAATATAGTGTTTGTTATGGGGAACTTAACAAACACTCGTACGTTTAAAACACTTACCTATTCCGATTCCCCCACTTGCACTTCAATTTATTAATTTATTGTCTTTTAGATTTTTATGTTCCCATTTCTTCAGTCTATTAATTATTGTTTGTTTGATTTTTATGTCCTCGTTTCTAATGTTAGATATGATGGGTCTCGCGTAACCCATGTCTCCCCCTTTAACAACTCATGGCTACACATATTTGTAAAGTTATATGGTATTCTATACAAAGGAGGGCCAGGGCGGGATTATTAGGTGCATTTGCTTCTGAGCAATGGGGTGGGTCTGCTGGTGAGGTGATCCATCGCTTTAGCAAGGAGAATGTGAGCTCCGTGCCTCTGCAACATGTGCAGACTGACTCTAGTTGTGTGTTGCCCTTTGCAAGGGAAGGTGTCAGTTGAATCCAACGGTAATGTGGGGTACCTACATTACAATTTTGCTTACCTGTCCAAAACAATGATTTTGCAATCGATTAGTGTTATGTGAATCCACACTAACACTAAATTCATAGCAAAATACCACTAAAAACTATTGGTGAAGTTTGAGTAATGGTAGGAACAATGATTACAAACGGAATCTTTTGGGAGAAATTCCATGGTTTTTAAC
>JZKD02S2426268.1:10394-25867 GCA_000966675.3 Picea glauca | reverse complement strand
GATCCCCTGGGCGAAGCATCTCTAGGTTTCATTTCTTATGGCTTTTATCTCTTACCAGCTGCTTTTACCCCCTGGGCCTTTAGCCCCTTCTTCCCACAAGACAAAGTGTAACCCTGAAAAGGTCATCCTAATGGTCGGTCTAGGGTAATGGGATAGATGTGCGGGAGATAGGATGAAAAATGATAGAATGGTGGGAGCGGAACGATGGCTCTGCAAATCCCCCTTGGTGGTTAACCAAAACCCATGAATACAAGCTTGCTAAGTCACCCCATCAATCACCCCAACAATGGTCAAGTGGATTAGTGTAAGATCCAAGCAGTCATCAGAAATGAAAGGAACCTAATGCATATATAAGAATATTATAACGATCAAACATGACACATACCATGATACCTTGGACCAATTACCTCATGGAGCAAGAGTCCTTTCCGATGCAATTCCAAGCCGATGGTGATGGAAGTTTTTGCTGCTGACAGGACAAATCTGGCAAAGAAGAAGAAGGATGGGCCCTCCAGGGCCATGCTCAAGGTCAATCCTGTTTTCAGTACTCCATGTCTAGGACCTGTGGGCCTCGAGACATGATCTGCTAGTTATCCCTAGATATCGAGGATAACAGTATTAAAACCATGAACAAACTAGAAGAAGCTTTTCTCAAGGGATGGAGTATCAAAGAAGACCCCAACATGCTTCTTACCAAGTTGAACTCCCTTTGGAAGCATGAGAATGAATTTATTTGGGAATTCCATACTAGGTTTAAAACTTTGTTGCAAAATATCCCTGCAAGCCATCATCTAAACAATGATTATCTTGTCCATATTTATACCAAGTCTTTTAATGGCCAACTAGGGTATCTTCTCAGGGACAAAAACCCCCAATCAATCCAAGAAGCTCAAGAGCTGGCTACTAAAATTTAGGGAAACCTTCATTCATCTAAGATTGAGCCTTTCGCAAATCCAAGGGGGAAAATGGACATCACACCATAGATAGTCCACAATACCGACCCTACTTCAGAACTTTGCATGAGTATGGAAAAATTACAAGCCTCCATGGATGGCATCATAAAAAATCAAGAGTTAATGATGAGTAGAATCGTTAACTTGGAGAGATCCCAGAGCCAAGCACCTAGGGTCCCGTAAAAGGGTCAATCTCAAAAGGAGAACCAATTCTAGAAACCAAAGAATGATCAGGAAGTCCCAAACACCTTAGCCCCTACAAATGTTGTGGATGAAAACCCTTGGTGCTTGGAATGCAGTGAATCACATTGGGAGCATGAATGTCCTTACAACAATGATGGCCATTAGCAGGTGAACAATATAGGACACATCATGGGAGGCCCTAAAATAAATATCACAGCTAAAGAGCATCAAGAGGGCATGAAAGAAGCAGCCATGTTGACTAGAATGGCGATAATAAACAACCTAGACCAGGAAACAAAAGAAAATTGAAGAAACAAGAATTCTAGGTGTATAGAAGAAAGACGCTGAACCAACCTCCTGCTGACCAAACAAAACCCTCACCTTTGGATGTACTTCTTCCTAAGACGTCCAAAATTGAAAGGGTTAACTTTAACTTTGACTTTGAAGGGGCACTATCCAAGATGTATGTAACCATCCCCTTGAAAGAAGTCATCAAGGTGCCATCTGTCAAAGAGCGATTTGACAACTTTTTTCAAGGATCAGATGGACCCATGGACCCTCCTATCATGTTGCAAGCCGATCACTTCAGGGTCCAATATGATGAACATCCTCCTTTCTTCATGACCTTGAAAATGAATAACAAGAGCCTCAACAATTGCATGTTGGACTCAGGGGTCGGTCCTAACATGATGTCCCTCAAGGTCATGCAAAAAATAGGTTTGAAAGTCACACGACCTTACAGAAACGTGTGTGGTTTTGAATCTAAAGCCATACCCAGACATGGGGTGATTGAGAATGTCCAATTTTACCTTAAAGAATACCTCGAGAAGATCATACACATGGACATAATGGTTGTGGACGTCCCAGATGTATAGGGGATGCTATTGTCTAGGAAGTTTGTCTCAAAATTGGGGGGTACTCTTGAGATGGACCTTACTCATGTGAGCATACCCTTGAAAGATGGAACCATTGGTCATCTCCCGAATGTACCTGTCACTACAACTCATGTGCAAGAGCTTAGTGATTCTATTAAAGATGACAAAGAAAATGACGAAATCATAGAAAGTCTTCATGAATATTCACCAAATGATATGCCTTTTGCAACAGAGAAAGATTTTGATCAGATTCAATGGCCGAAGAAAGAGGAATACCAACAACTCCTAGACAAGTACAAATACAAAGAAGCTGGGACTATGAAGATACTAAAAAAGGTCGAAGATGATGTACAGATTCGTCCATCCCAACAGGAAGTGTTTACGGCAGAGTCCCACCCCCCTCCCTCAGCACAATACACTAGGGTTGTTCAAGGAACAACCAAGTACAAGATCAGAAAGTATAAAGAAGGAGACATAGTGTGGCTGTGGGACATTCAGAAGGGAGAGCCAACCAATGTCAAAGGAAGAACTCAATCATGGCTTGGACCTTTCAAGGTTGGAAGAGAATCAGTCGATGACTCCTATTATTTGTCCACTTTGGAAGGAAGAAGGCGCCCATTACCTATCATTGGGCACCTCCTCAAACCCCACCAAGGTGGGGGAACATGACTTCACAGGTGAGTGCAGGTAAGTAGGTAGGCATCTTGCATTCATTTATTATACCATTTGCATTGCATGTTAGTTTTCTTCAGTGTTACCAACATCTCAATAATATCTTGACGTTGGTGATATTATCTTCAAAATCACGGTGGGCGATATTTTCCGATATTTTCACTCTTACAACATTATTTTTCATTCTTACGACATTTTCCGATATTTTTCGAAATTTTTCCCAATGTTGTCGATATTTTCGTTTTCGGACCCTTGGTGATAATTTGCCGATGCCGATGTTTGCAACACTGGTTTGCTTTCACGTTCACACTTATGATTGTTTTATTTCAGTCTTATACATATCTATATATGTTGGGGTGGCATTACCACCCCAATTGGTTGCTAATAGTTGCTATTGAGATCAAGCAGGTACGCAGATTATGCCAGAGATGTTGAGGTTCTCATGCGCTCTACAGTGAGCACATCTCCCCGATTTGGAGCCAGATGTTATCCCCCACTTTTAGGAACAACTAGGAGATCATGTCTCGAGGCCCACAGGTCCTAGACATGGAGTACCGATAGTCGGATCGACTTTAGCATGGCCCTGGAGGGACCATCTTTTCTCCCTTTCAGTGCCTCTACCTTGCCAGCAACATCAACATCCATCACCATTGGCTTGGTCTTGTGTCAGAGATGGTTCTTGCTCCATGAGGTAATGAGCCCGAGTATCATGGTATGTGTCACTTTGATCATCAAAATCCTTGAATATATGCATTTAATTCCTTTTGTTTCTAACAAATCCTTGAATCTTATACTTGCCCGCTTGACCATGTTTGGGGGGATTTATAGGATGCCCTAGTAAGCATGTGTCTGTAGGTTCTGGTTTGCCACTGGGGGGATTTCTGAAAAGCCATCATCCGCTCCCGTCATAGCACCACGTTTTCATCTTTCTTCCCGCTCACCTATCCCATTACACTTGTCTGGGCACTGGGTTGACCTATCATTTGAGAATTGCACCTTACCTAGTGGGAAGAAGGGGCTAAAGGCCCAGAAGGTAAAAGCAAGCCAGCAAAAGATAAAATCCTTAGAATAAAACCTTGAGATGCTACGCCTAGGGATTCCCGAGAAAGCAATAAAAGGCTTCTCAGCAAGAAACAAGGGGGACCCATAAAAAATAATAAAACAAGACCTAGTAAGAGGATAGGGGATCTCATCACGAGTTAGCCTATTAGGTCTATGGGTACCTAGTAGTATGACATTACCACTAGTTGGTTACCACACCAGGGTAGTGACTCTTGGTTGCATGGCCAAGAGAAAGGGGGTCTCATCACGAGCCAACCTTCTCATTTCTGTGAAAGTATTTGTGGGTACCGCTGTCACACCTAGTCACCACACCAGGGAAGTGTCCTCTGATTATCCTCTTGAGGAAATAGCAATAAAGAATAAAAGAATAAAGAATAAAGAATAAAAGGCGTGAATCGGCTTGGAAAAAATTGCATCTAGGATAGGTGCAGCTCGCCTTCTACAAAGGCACCCATAGGTAAAGCTTTGCACCCTCTGCTCTCATTGCACCCACTTGCCTGGACATCCCTTGTCCACATCACCCACTTGCATGGCTCAGATGAGGTCTCTT
Source organism: Picea glauca (assembly GCA_000966675.3). Lineage (NCBI taxonomy): Eukaryota > Viridiplantae > Streptophyta > Pinopsida > Pinales > Pinaceae > Picea > Picea glauca. The sequence goes on along the minus strand of JZKD02S2426268.1, from coordinate 21,572 downwards.
CCGGAAAATTTCCTTTTCCAGCGGACACTAGCCCAATAACATGACCTGTCACTTTCTCCAAACTTGTATTGCAGGCTTGTATAATGTCTTTGAGCTTTTAACTAGGGTAATAAGGGTTTTATGCACATGTTTAATAATATTGATGATGAGATATGATTGACATTGCTATGATCCCTGTGACTTATGAGCCCATGGAGGGTGTAGTTGTTGATGTGCAAAATCATGCCCGATGGATAGGTACCATGTTGGACCGGTACACATGGGGAGATGATCAGTTCGGACCTCCATGGGACTGAAGAGCCCACCAGATGGATGTTGAGACCCCATCAGGGGGCAGAGACAAGACAAAGATGGTCAGAGGCTTTGCACCGGAGAAGAGGAGGACTTTCCACTAGAGGCACCCTAACAGAGCTTGACCTAGGGGGGTTGTGCCCTCTCCATTGGAACGTTGACCCTGGAAGGCCCAGGACGTCACCCATGATGATCATGACGTCATCCAGCCTTATGGACGTCTTGGGAGACAGATTTGGCAGTGTTGGCACGTGTGGCAGGTTGGAGAAGCCCAAGGAAGGCTAACGTTTTGCTCCAGGATGTTGCATTTGCCCTAGAAGGGGCTAACGTCACCCTTAAAGGGGCATGACGTCTCTCTTTAGCTTGATTAGGGTTTAATTTAATCATTTAATGTAAAACAGTATGATTTTTAGTATTTTGGCCTCGTCGTCCTTTTTATGACCTAAAAGTGAAATTAGGTCATCGTATAGTATAAATTGAGGGTTTTTACTCATTTTTTCATCATCTCTCACTCACTCATTAGTGAGGTCTGAAATTTGCACTACACTTGGGTTCTTGGCTGAAATTGTGAGGCGCACTTGTTGAAGGAAGGCATTTTTCGTTTTCTATTGGCATTTTTGGCATATCTCTTGATGGAAGGTGTTACAACTAGGGTTTGCTATGTTATTTCATGGTGAAAAGTAAGTGAATTTCTGCAAAACTTCTTAATTGAATGCTTTTATTGTTATTTCTTACATATATTGTTATGATTTGCTGAATAAACCCTAGGTGACAAGAACACATTGTAGGTCCTTGTCTCATGTTCCCGTCAAGATTTTGAGCCATTTATTGAAGAGAGATAGAGCCTTGCCTTAGCAACACTCTTTTCTTCCTCTACCAAGCTAGCCATTTTTCTTGTTGATCTAAGAAGAAGAAGACGCATCAAGGCCTAGTTCCCCTATACCTTGATGAGCCAATTTTCTAGGGTTTGCTGGTAAATCCTTGCCATAGCAACACATTACCTGCAAAACCTCTTGTCTTAGTTTTATGCCACTTTCTGAGCTAGCCGTTTTTTCCATTGACCTAAGGAAGGAGGAGAGAGCACTGAGGCCTAGTTCCCCTACACCAAAGTGAGCCTCTCTCCCCTAGGGTTTTGACCTTGAGGCCTTGCCATAGCAACACTTGAAGGCTTGACCCTCCCGTCCTTAGTCTTATTATCTTCCTTGATCCTTGAACCTCTACGTTCTCCTTTTGACTCCATTTACCCTAGGAATGCACTGGTCTAAGACATAGCTTGTGAGTGCTATGATCAAAACAACTCTCAATACTTTGAACAAAACCCTAACTATTCTAACCCTAGCCTAAGACTAACCCCAATAACTAAATGTTGTCGTCATCTCTTTCTATTCACATCATTGTGCAGCTATCGTCCTACTTGTGAGTAATTGAATGGTTATTTAAGGGCATTACTAGAATGAAATGTTGATTGTTACATTGAATGCCACGTTTTCTAAGCATTTATTGAAGAAGTGACATTGTGAATCATTGTTATTTTATAAACATTGACTTCATCAATATTCATTTTTCAATTGCTTATATATTAGATAGTCATTGATTATATGAAGTACTAACCAAGCAGGTAAGCTTGCATATATCTGTTTCTTGTTGCTTTGTCTCAGGCAGGTGCATCTTTATCTTTTGGTTGTACTTCTCTTTATTGGCTGTTAGTCGGAATATCTGCTCGGTGGTGACTTGTGAGGGGGGAATTTACCTTTTATCTTACAATCCTTTGCCTTCTCAAAACCCCAGGTCACCGGGGAAATCTCCCCTGAGCCTTACCACCCTGAACAGAAAGAACCGTCCTATCGAGGTGACATTGGGTGGGATTGGTTCAAGTTACGCCATTTTGCCTCTTCACATCTATCTTTTATCCTAACTAAAAACTATGCGATAACATGTTGGCGCCATTGTCGGGGAATACTAAGTCAAACTTTCCTCAAAAACGACAATTTTCGGTCAGCTTTGCCTCTAGAGTCTTTATCTTACAAGCTTACTTGGCGACTCCACCTTGGGTGTTTTTCCTTATCCTTTGATAGTTTCAAGCAAATTATCTGGCGACTTCAAAAACTACAAGGAGGTACAATAATCCTCCTCTATCCTTCAGAAGAAAGCCTCCCCGAAACTCTCCTGCTGTAAAATCACTTTTTGGAGGGAGTCTTCCTTTGAAAACCATGTCTAGCTCAGGAACTCAGACCAATACAACGAACCCACCTAACAACCAAAGACAATGGTCATCTACTATTTTCAAACCACTAGACATGTCAGCCATAACAGGCTATCTTAGGCAAATTCCAATCAAGTATTAAAAGTGGTTGCCTAAGTTTATTGGTACTGATGCAATCAGTGCTGAAGAGCACATGAGCAATTTTTGGGCATTTTTTCAGCTTCATCCCATTAGTGATGATGTTGAATATTTATTCATGAATTTGTTCTCCGCTACACTCCTTGATGCTTCAAGGCATTGGTACCTAAGCCTTCCCGATGGTGGTATTAAAACCATGGAAAAATTAGAAGAAGCTTTTCTCAAGAGATGGAGTATCAAAGTAGACCCCAACATGCTTCTTACCAGGTTGAACTCCCTTTGGAAGCATGAGAATGAATCTATTCATGAATTCCATACTAGGTTTGAAACTTTGTTGCAAAATATCCTTACAAGCCATCATCCAAACGGTGATTATCTTTTCCATATTTATACCAAGTCTTTTAATAGCCAACTAGGGTATCTTCTTAGGGAAAAAAACCCCAATCAATCCAAGAAGCTCAAGAGCTGGCTACTAAAATTGAGGGAAACCTCCATTCATCTAAGATTGATCCTTTCACAAATCCAAGGGGGAAAATGGACATCAAACCAAAGATAATCCACAATACCGAACCTACTTCAGATCTTTGCGCTAGTATGGCAAAATTACAAGACTCCATGGATGGCATCATAAAAAGTGAAGAGCTAATGATGAGTAGAATCGTCAACTTGGAGAGATCCCAGTGGCAAGCACCTAGGGTCCCGTACAAGGGTCAATTTCAAAAGGGGAACCAATTCTATAAACCAAAGAATGATCAGGAAGTCCCAAACACCTTAGCCCCTACAAATGTTGTGGATGAAAACCCTTGGTGCTTGGAATGCAGTGAAGCACATTGGGAGCATAAATGTCCTTACAACAATGATGGCCATCATCAGGGGAACAATATAAAGCATATCCCTCAAATAAATATCACCACTGAAGAGCATCAAGAGGGCATGAAAGAAGCAGCTAGGTTGGCTAGAATGGCAATAATAAACAACCTAGACTAGGAAACAAAAGAAAAATTGAAGAACCAAGTATTCCAGGTGTATAGAGGAAAGAAGCTGAACCAACCTCCCGCTGACCAAACAAAACCCTCACCTTTGGATGTACTTCTTCCTAAGACGTCCAAAACTGAAAGAGTTAACTTGAACTTCGACTTTGAAGGGGCACTATCCAAGATGCATGTAACCATCCCCTTGAAAGAAGTCATCAAGGTGCCATCTGTCAAAGAACGATTTGACAACTTTTTCCAAGGATCAGATGGACCCATGGACCCTCCTATCATGTTGCAAGCCAATCACTTCAGGGTCCAATATGATGAACATCCTCCTTTCTTCATGACCTTGATAATGAATAACAAGAGCCTCAACAATTGCATGTTGGACTCAGGGGTCGATGCTAACATGATGTCCCTCAAGGTCATGCAACAAATAGGTTTGAAAGTCACACGACCTTACAAAAACGTGTGTGGTTTTGAATCTAAAGCCATACCCACACATGGGGTGATTGAGAACGTCCAATTTTGCCTTAAAGAATACCCCGATAAGATCATCCACATGGACATAGTGGTCGTGGATATCCCATATGTGTGAGGGATGCTATTGTCTAAGAAGTTTTCCTTAAAACTAGGGGGTACTCTTGAGATGGACCTTACTCATGTGAACATACCCTTGAAAGATGGAACCATTGGTCATCTCTCGAATGTACATGTGACTACAACTCATGTGCAAGAGCTTAGTGATTCTATTAAATATGACAAAGCACATGACGAAATCATAGAAAGTCTTCATCAATATTCGCCAAATGATATGCCTTTTGCAATAGAGGAATATTTTCATCAGATTCAATGGCCAAAGAAAGAGGAATACCAACAACTCCTAGACAAGTACAAAGACAAATAAGCTGGGACTGTGAAGATACTAAAAAAGGTAGGAGATGATGTAAAAATTTGTCCATCCCAGCAAGAAGTGTTTACGGCAGAGTCCCACCCCCCTTCCTCAACACAATACACCAGGGTTGTTCAAGGAACAACCAAGTACAAGATCAGAAAGTATAAAGAAGGAGACATAGTGTGGATGTGGGACACTCAGAAGGGAGAGCCAACCAATGTCAAAGGAAGCACTCAATCATGGCTCAGACCTTTCAAGGTTGGAAGAGAATCAGTCGATCACTCCTATTATTTTTCCACTTTGGAAGGAAGAAGGCGCCCATTACCTATTAGCGGGCACCTCCTCAAACCCCACCAAGGTGGGGGATCATGACTTCATAGGTGAGTGCAGGTAAGTAGGTAGGCATTTTACATTCATGTATTATACCATTTGCATTGCATGTTAGTTTGCTTTCAAGTTCACACTTATGATTGTTTTATTTCAGTGTTATACATATCTATATATGCTGGGGTGGCATTACCACCCCAATCGGTTTCTAATAGTTGCTATTGATATCAAGCAGGTATGCAAGTTATGCTAGAGATGTTGAGGTTCTCATGTGCTCTATGGTGAGCACATGTCCTTGAGTTGGAGCCAGATGTTATCCCCCACTTTTATGGATAATTAGGAGATCATGTCTCGAGGCCCACAGGTCCTAGACATGGACTACCAATAGCCGGATCAACTTTAGCATGGCCCTGGTGGGCCCATCTTTTCTCCCTTTCAATGCCTCTACCTTGCTAGTAGCAGCAGCATCCATCAACATCGACTTGGTCTTATGTCAGAGATGGTTCTTGCTCCATGAGGTAATGAGCCCGAGTATCATGGTATGTGTCACTTTGATCACCAAAACCCTTGTGCATATAATTCCTTTTGTTTCTAACAAATTGTTGGATCTTATACTTGACCATGTCTAGGGGGGTTTATAGGATGCCCTAGTAAGCCTGTGTCCATAGGTTTTGGTTTGCCACTGGGGGGATTTATGAAAATCCATAATCCGCTACCATCATAGCACCACTTTTTCATCTTTCTTCCTGTTATCCCCACTTTTTAGGGATAACTAGGAGATCATGTCTAGAGGCCCATAGGTCCTAGACATGGAGTACCAAGAGCAAGATTGACCTGAGCATGGCCCTGGAGGGACTACCTTTTCTTCTTCCATCGTCCTTATCTTGTCAGCAGCAACAACATCCATCACCATCGGTTTGGTCCTGTATCATAAGAGGTTCTTGCTCCATGAGGTAATTAGTCCAGGTATCATGGTATGTGTCACATTTGATCATTAAAACCTTTAAATGTATGCATCTGATTCCTCTTATTTCTAACGACTTCTTGGATCTTACATTTGCCCACTTGACTATGTTTGGGGGGATTGACAGGACGCCCTAGCAAGCCTTTGTTTGTAGGTTTTGGTTTTCCACTGGGGGGATTTATGAAAATCCATCGTCCGCTCCCATCATAACACCCCTTTTCCATTTTATCTCCCACTCACTTATCCCATTCCCCTTGTCCGGGCATTGGGTTGACCTGTTTTCAGGACTGCACCTTACCTCGTGGGAAGAAGGGGCTAAAGGCCCAGAAGGTAAAAGCAAGCTAGTAAAAGATAAAGAATAAACCTCGAGATGCTTTGCCCAGGGATCCCCAAGAAAGCAATAAAAGGCTTCTCAGCAAGAAACAAGAGGGACCTGGAAAAATAATAAAACAAGACCTAATCAGAGGATAGGGGGTCTCATCACGAGCCAGCCTATCGAGCCAACCTATTAGGTCCTTGAGTACCTAGCAGTATGACATTGCCACCAGCTGGTTACCATGCCAGGGCAATGACTCTTGGTTGCATGGCCAAGGGAAAGGGGGTCTCATCATGAGCCAACCTTCTCATCTCTGCGAAAGTACTTGTGGGTAACATTGTTAGCTCTGGTCACCATGCCAAGGCAATGTCCCCTGATTAGCTTTTGAACAAAACAACAAATAAAAGTATAGAAAGAATAAAGGCAAGAATGGGCTTGGAAAAAATGCATCCATGACAGGGACATCTCGCCTTCTACAAAGGCACCCATAGGTAACATCTTTGCACCCTTGGCCATCATTGCACCCACATGCTTGGACATCCCCTGACCACACCACCCATTTACATGGCTTGGAAAAGGTCTTTCTGGGAACTTTCCTTTTTCTATGGACACTAGCCCAATAGGACGCCTTGTCTTTTTCCCCAGACTTGTATTGTAGGTTTGTGTAACGTCTTTGAGCTATTGACTGACGTATTAGGGTTTTTATGCATGTGTTTAATAATATTAATGATGAAATGTGATTGACATTTCTATGATCCCTGTGACTGATGAGCCCATGGAGGGCGTAGCCTTTGATGTGCAAGACCATACCCGATGGACAGGTACCATTTGGACCGATACACATGGGGAGATGATCAGTTCAGACCTCCATGGGGTTGAAGAGCCCATCAGATGGATGCTGAGACCCCACCATGGGGCAGAGACGAGACATAGATCGATCGGTGTCTTGCACCGAAGAAGAAGAGGACGTTTTGCCAGAGGCACCCCGACAAAGCATGACCTAGGGGGAATTTGCCCTTTTTCAGTGGAACATTGGCCTTGGAAGGCCTAGGATGTCACCTATCATAGCCATGATGTCATCTAGCAGTATGGACATTTTGGGAGGCAGACTGGGCAGTATTGGCACATGTGGCAGGTTGGAGAAGCCCAAGGAGGGCTAACGTTTTTCTCCAGGATGCCCCATTTGCCCTAGAAGGGGCTAACACCTCCCTTAGAGGGGATTCTTATCTCTTTATAGCTCAATTAGGGTTTTAATTTGACAATTTAATGTAAAACAATATGTTTTTGATAATTTGGCCTTGTCGGCCTTTTACCTGACCTAAAATGTAAAATTAGGTCAAGGTTTTGTATAAATGAGAGATTTTCACTCTCATTTTTTCATCACAACTCACTCACTCATTAGTGAGGTCTGAAATTAGCGCCCTATCTTGGGTTATTGGATAATTAGGTGATGCGCACTCATTGAAGGAAGTCTATTTTGACATATTTTGGTTTCTCTCTTAAAGGAAGGTGTTACAATTAGGGTTTGCACATTTATTTCTTGGTGAATTGTCAGCATTTTTCTGCAAAAAATCTTGAATGAATGGTTGTAGTTTGATTTCTTTCATGTATTTATGATTATTGCTGAACAAAAACCCTAGGTGACAAGCACACAATTAGGTCCTTGTCTCATGTCCCCTGATAGAGAGATTTTCAACCATTGAAGAGGAAAAGAGAGCCTAGCCGTAGCTACACTCCTTTCTCCTTTTCTCCCTTTGCTAGTCGTACCTGTTTGAGCTCAAGAAGGATAAGACATCCCAGGCCTAGGTTATCTACACTTAGGGTCGTTTTCTTCTAGGGTTTGATGATAGAACCTTGCTGTAGCAACACTCTCCCTCATTTGACTCTCTTGTCTTGACTTTATCTTTCATGCTAGCCATTTTTGCCATCTATGGAAGGAGGAGAGAGCACGAGGCCTTGCTATAGAAACATCGGAGTGAGCCTCTCTCCCATAGGGTTTTGTCTCTAAAGCCCTGCCATAGCAGCACTTCAGAGCTCTTCCCTCCAGTCTTTAGCCGTCCTCCTTCAACCTGTGCGTCCTTCACTTATGACTCCATTAAACCCTAAGGCACTGATCTAAGACCTCAAATGTTGAAGTAGAGATTGATCTAAACACTCTCAAATCTTTTGAATTGAAACCCTAACTACACTAACCTTAACTCTAACTAACCCTACTAACCCTAAGTTGTTGACGTCATTATTGGACATTTCATCTTTATTGCAGCAACGTTTCATCTTATGAGCAATTGAATATGGTTTTAGTCATAAATTGAGTAAAGTGTTGGTTTATTACATTGAATGCCACAACATTCTAATAATTATTGATGAAGTGATATGATTTTTACTGCTATTGATAAACATTGACTCCGTCAATATTTATATTCAATTGCTTATAAGTTTATCAAATAGTTCTTGATTGATATGAAGTACTAACCGATTGAAATAGCTTGCACATGCCAGTTTGTTGTTGTCTTGTTCCAGGCAGGTACATTTCTTTGGGTTTTACTTTATTATTGGTTGTTTAGTCGGGACTATCTGTTTTGGTGGTGATCTATGAAGGGGGGAACTTGTCATTACTTGATTATCCTTTAGCCTCTTCAAAACCCCAGGTCACCGGGGATGTCTCCCCTGGGCCTCACCTCCCTAAAGAGAAAGAACCTCCCCGTCGTGGTGACATTGGGTGGGATAGGTTCTTGTTACGCCAGTTTGGCCCTCTACTTTATAGCCTTTCTTCCTAGCTACAAACTGTGCGATAACATTTTGGTGCCATTATCAGGGAACACTGAGTCAATTCTCCTCAAGACGACACTTTTCGGTAAGCCTTGCCTCAAAAATCTTATCTTACAAGCTTACCTGGCGACTCCACTTAGGGTGTTTTCCCTTATCCTTTGATAGTTTTAGGCAAATTATTTGGCGACTCCACTGACCTTTTCTAGGGTGCCACCTTACTCTCAATTCTGTGATATTTCCAAGTTATGGGATCATGGCACACTAGGAAAAAATGTATCCAACTATTGATTTCAAAAGTTTTCAAGGATACCCAAATTACTTTGATACAAAATGGTTGAACAACTCTCCAAGATTTTTGGGCCTCCCAACCCCTCACATTGTAAATTTTTTGGACTATATGAGCGAGACACAATTGGGAGGAGAGGATGTTATTATAAAATTGTTCTTACTCACTCTGCCATCCTACTTGCAAAATTGTTTTAAGGGTTGTTGCCAAGATAGAGGCATATCATCCTTCATACACCTCATCAGCAGGCTTGTTGAGTTTACCAAACCACATTGCCAAATGTATGAAGATACCCTTCATAATCTCACAATAGCCTTGGAAGACGGAGGATTCACTACTGAGATTGTGGCAAATCTCAGAAATGCATATCATTTACAACATCAAGAATCCTCTGATGTGAAAGAAGAGATTCATGAAGAACGTTGTCAACCTCTTGAAGAGGACCAATATTTTTCCCATGATTCAATAGAATGCAGTGAAGATACAACTAAAAAAGTGAATTATGAAGCACTAGTAACTACTCCTCAGTCTGATGAAGCTCTCCAAGAGCCTGTCCCTCCTGCACAAGATGAAGAGAATAAGGTAAGTCATTTTCCTTTTCAGTTCTTTGATGATACCTTGTTCTATGACTCAAAGAGTGAAGAGGAAATGGAACCCTTGGACGAGCTTGGTCCTCTATATCTCAAAGCTGAAGATGTAGAGGCAAATCTTCCTCTTGATGAAGTTATCCAAATGCTTGAATCTCCTGTATAGGAAGGATTAAACAAGGTGAGTTATTTCCCCTTCCAAAATTTTAATGATTCTTTATCTTACGATGTAGAGAGCAAAGAAGTGTTGGATTTTCTAACCCCTTCATGCTTTGATAAAAATGAGGACTTTGTTGATAACATTGATGAGTTCATACATGTCGAGAAGCGTAAATGGGATGTGATTGGATATGATGGCGATCCCATTTACGACATTGAAGGTCATCCCCAAAGGTTTCCTTTACATCTACCACAATGAAGTTACTAATAATTTTGACATTTGGCAACAAGAACCTGACCTTATTCAAAAACCCAGGGATGAATTGATGCTATGCTTTCCTAATGATTTTCGTTCATACCTTGAGGACTTTGATGATTGGTCCTCTGAGAATTTGGATTTATTCTATGAAGATGGCTATCAACCACTGTTGTGCTCAATTTTTGACAGGAGTAAGACCGTTGTTTGCCTAAAGAGAGATTCTCATGACATTTTTCTCCAGCCACCTCTCATTACCTTACCTTGTTGTATCATTAAAGGTGTAGTTGGGAATTATATCTTTTGCATTGAGTTTTCTCTGAAGCAAACCCAAGAATCCAAGGGTTGGTTGAAAACTACAGATTTCAGCCTATCATCTAATTTTTTCAACTTTCCCTTGAGAGTTTGTCAGTCGTCTGCCAGATCTTTGTCAATCCCTTCCCAGGCTTCAGAGCATGAGGACGTCCTAGGTAGCCAGTTTGCAAATCTTTTGAGCCAGTATTTTGAACCGTGGACTTTTCATGATTCCTTCCTGAAGTGGATTGAGTGCTTTCCTCATAAGTTGACTTGGCATGACCTTTTCCCTCCCACCCGCCTCCATGAGCTAGACCTTACAACTTCCATAGATAAAATGCATTTTCTAATTCATGGATTTTTTGTGCTTGATTTATCACTATTTTGGTTTATGATGAAGCACAAAGGCAGGTATCATGGGACATTGCCGGATTGGCTTCACTGGTTGTTTGACTACACCCAACATTCCAGCCAACAGGTAAGTACAAGTAAAAAGTTTTCTTTCACATTCTTACTTATTGATTACTTTATTTTAGTATATATATATATATATCTATGTTGGGGTGGCATTACCACCCAATTTTGTTATTGAAGCTTTGTTATTCCCGATATCTAGGGATAACTAGGAGATCATGTCTCGAGGCCCACAGGTCCTAGACATGGAGTACCGAGAGCAGGATTGACCTGAGCATGGCCCTGGAGGGCCCATCTTTCTTCTT
>JZKD02S2426234.1:0-16447 GCA_000966675.3 Picea glauca | reverse complement strand
AAGACAAGTGTCAACCTAGGCACATGCGGTTAAAATATGAAGCGTCAACTGAGTTCAGGGTTCATCCTCCATTATGATGTCGACTGTCTGAAACAATGAATTATGTCTAATCTCTATATGCCTCACGTAGCTCTGAAACCCGAAGCCTGTGATGTTTTCTTGAGAGGCCAATACACCCTCTTTCTAAACCATTGAGTCTGTGTTTGACCTCTGCGTGGATTCCTTGTCACGCACCCTGAAAACCAGTGGCAAACTCATGAATTGAGTCGTGTCACCTATGTGTCCTGTGAGCCCAACCTATCTGCTCTTGCAGAGTCAATTCCATACCTGAACTGTCTTTGGGTTGTTGCCTTCTGTGTTTCCTAAGTGGAATTGACTAGTTGTTGTTGTTGTTATCCTCACCTTATGGGAATTGAGATTAAGTTGGTTGAAGAACCGGGTTGTCAGGCATGTGAGCAACTCTCTCCAGGTGAGAGAGTTTGTTGGGAAGTGGTTTTATCCAAGAGAGAGTCCAGCACCAGCTACGAAGCTCTGATAATTCCTAATCCGACCTGTTGTCGAGACCCAGAGAGGGAGGTGAATCACTGATGGACTATGCTTGTAAAGGTGTATGCTCTCAGGTGCAACAGGCATGTGGGGAATGAGAGTTTGTGAGTAGTGGGTGTAAGAAGGATCCTAGAGAGAATCCTTCTGGTTGCTCTGTGAAGTTTTCCTGTAACCTTAGCCTAGTCTAGGATTCCCTTGCCTTGGGTGGATCTTAGTCCCATCTCGAGGGTGACCCATTGTTGAGCGTGATGAGTAGCGAGGTCTAAGGCTGGGAGGTTTGTGGAAGGTCTACACATAGTTGGTGGGGTTACAACAGTTTCAAAGATAACTATATGCATGTGTTTAATTTCAATTAAAATGCATGTCTATGATGCTTGCAATATTATCATGTATTCCGTTGCAATGATATTTACTGTTAATTCCATTAATTCAGTATGTTAGCACTAATTATATGTTTACTCTATTAAGTCATTTAACTTCATTTAAATGCATACTATATAAGTGTTATTCTACGTAGTAGCCTTGCCTGACAGTGGGGTTGATGGTCAAGGTCGTTACATGCACCCACTTTGGGTTCCTTCAAGGATGTTATTAAGGAACAATACTACCCTATTGGAAGTTATGATGACTTTTATACAAGATGGACCACACTGGAGCTGGAAAGAGACCAAACAATGCTGGAGTTCACCAATGTCTTCCATAACTTGTGCACCAAGTTGGGTGTCAAATATTTTGAGCGACATCTGGTGCTCAAGTACCATGATAGTTTGCATAGATACATCTAGACAGAAATGGATTTTTCGGAAATCTCATCCTTGGGCACAACCTATCGATATGTCGTTAAAATCGAGCAAAAGCTTAAACAAAATATGTGCCAGTTTCGGTCTAGGAACCCCTGATAATAGAATAAGACAAAGGGAATCCCCAACCCATAGAACAAAGGACAAAGAAAATATGGAAAACCTCAAGACAACCAGTCCAAACCGCAAGAAAGGAAGGACAATGGGAAGACAAAGAAAGATATCAGGAAGTGGTGTGACTTCCATAAGATCCCCTGGCATAACATCGTTTATTGCCGCTCAAAGAAGTCATTGACGGTTGAGGTAAAATCCTCTTTATCAGATGCCAGTTCTGACTCTGAGTCAGAATTTGAAAAGGGGAGACGAATCATTGATGCAGAACCCAGTGCTATTGTTGCTACCACCGAGATCTGTGAACCTGATGAGCCAGAGGAAGGGGAGCACCTCTTTCATTCACGAAGGTGTGTGGAATTCACTTTGTTTCACTTCATCATTGATAGTAGTAGCAAAAAGAACCTCATCTCAGCAAAGGTCATCAAGAAGCTAGCTCTACCAACAACGCCACACCCGTAACCCTACATTATTGGATGGCTCTATCAAGGGAGAAATCTTTGCATCATCCAATAGTGTCGCCTGTCGTACGACATCAAGCCATTCAAAGATGAGGTATTATGTGATGTTGCTCCCCTTGAAGTTTGTGATGTTCTTTTGGGACATCCTTATTTATGGAAACTTCATGTTGTATATGAGTTTAAGCCTCACATTGTTATTATCACTTTGAACATGAAATTGTACAGGATACCCGAGGTAGTCCCACCTAGTGATATTTACTTGATCTCTACCAAGCAATGCAGGAAGGTCATTTCTCAGACTAGGAAGTTTGTCTTCTTCGTGATTCACTCTCATAATGAGTGAAAGGTTGCAGCCACATCCATGACCTTAGCGGCCAATTTCTCCATGCAGCAGAACTAAGTGGATAAGGTCGTGGAAGAATACAAATACATATTCTCATCACCAACTGGGGTACCTATGCACTGTCAAGTCAAGAATCCCATCGATCTGACCCCCATCACACTGCTACCCAATGGGCCAATCTATCGCTACTCTCTACTAGAAAATGAGGAGATCAAGTGTTAGATCCAAGAACTGCTCCATAAGGAGCACATCCAACCCATATCATCACCTTGTGGAAGCCCAATTGTGTTGGTGCAGAAGAAAGACAAGACCTGGTGACTCTGCATTAATTACTAGGCCCTAAATAAAATCACAGTCAGGAACCGGTACCTGATTCCATGAAATGACGATCTCCTTGATCAGCTCAAGGGAGTCAAATACTTCATTAATATTGATATGAAGTCCACATATTTGCAGCAGTTCCACCTCAACATCAAGTATAAAATAGGAAGTACCAACCGAATCGTTGATTTCCTTAGCCGACCTCCAGTCGTGACACGCACCACAGTGATAGATTCTTGTGGCCACGATACCTGTAGATGGCCCCACCTCTATGAGACATATATTGTCTTCACCAACACCTACCAGATGCTAGGTGCAAACAAAATTGTCACTAATTTGCATCTTTAGGATGAGTTGTTGTGCCATTTGGGCCATCTCTGTGTTCCATCAAGTGAGTGAGTGAAGTTGATTTGGGAATCCCACTATAGTCGGGTGGCAGGACACTTTGGCATGGAAAATACAGTGGTAGTGCTCCAATGACATTCCTACTGGTCGAAACTATGACAAGATGTCAGCAAGTATATCTAGTCCTGCACTACCTACGCTATTGCCAAACTAGCCACTAAGAAACAAGGCATGTACACTCCTCATCCTACTCTCGATAGGCCCTGGGAATCCATTTCAATGGACTACATGTCGAGCCTTCTGTCCACCAAGCAGGGAAATGACTGTGTTTTTTTGGTTGTCAATCGCTTTTCCACGATGGCAATTCTAGTCGCTTGTGAGAAGAGCATCACAATGGAGACCACTACCAATCTCTTCTTTGAACAAGTGTGGGTACAATTTGGGATCCCAAAAACCATTATCTCATATCAGGACAACCATTTCTTCAACAAATTTTGTTTGAGCCTCTAGTCACTTTTGGACACCAAGCTCACCAAGTCCACTGCCTTCCACCTCTAGATGGATGGCCAAACCGAGGTTGTCAACCAGATGATCATGCACATCTTGCGCATGTACAATTCCAAGCACCCACTCACCTGGGATGAAAGTCTTCCCTATGTTCAGCACAACTACAATAGATCCATACATAGCTCAACTGGCCATAGCCCCTTTGAGGTGGGCTTGGGATTTCAACCATTGGGTCCCATAGATGTTGCACTACCCCTTGCGGCCACCCAGGCAGACTCGTTGCATGCTCCAACTGGAGCTAACAAATCCACCCGGTTCATTGAGCAGATCCAACACATCCGCCAACAGGTTCAAGATATTTTACAAAAGTCTGATGCTAAGTGAAACCAACACCATGATCAACACCGAGTGTCACACCAATTTCAGGTGGGATACAAAGCCTAGTTACACTTGCATAAAGAACGACTTATAGGGCCTCATCGAAAGATTTGTCCACTCCATTATGGATCTTACACCATCACCAAGGTTGTGGGTAACAATGCTTTTGAGTTCAACTTTCTCCCCTTCCTTGGATTTCACCAAGTGTTCATTGTGGACCTCCTTCGACCTTATTTTCCACCATTATTGGACACCTCAGAGATAGAAGAACAAATGACACCAATAGAGATCATCCCCGATTGCATGGAACATGCATCCACTGATCAGATTGTGGAAAATTAGTTCAAGGGAACTCTCCAGCAGAGGATCAGGTTTATCGATTTGTCAAAGCAGGGAAACTTCTACACCAAGGCAAGTGGCTCACCTAGGGCCAAATTCAATAGAAATGTCCTCATCTTATGGGGGAACTCAATGCAATGGAAATCATTGCTTCCTAAGGGGGGAGGATTGATCCAGGAGGATATAGATGGCCACCAAAGCCTCATTGTACTCATCTTCTTGTGAATTAGTGTAGTCGTCACATCTATTCTCAGAGATAAGCTGCCACCATTCTAGCAAGCTTATTTTCAGTCTGCATTTTACGGTTTCAACATATTTCTTATTTAATATAAGTCAAGTTTTATTGATCTCTGTTATTGTTCACTATGTCTCTGTGTTTATGTTATAAATATGTGGTTTTATTTTGTTCCACTCCTAAATTTGGATCATTCGGTGAACCCAATCATCGACCCTCGACCATTTCTTGGATGGTGTAGCAACTATGTTGATATGGCATGACACGTGGATGCTGACATGACAACCCAACTAATGTGGCATGCCACTTGGAGGTTAATGTGGCATGACACATGGATGATGATGTGGAATGACACATCATCCTACTCTTTCCTTCATCAATGATCAAAAACTTCATTTGGATGAACCGACACTTCGCCAATTTGGTCGACCCAACCATCGGCCATCGAAAATTTCCAATGGCAGATAAAATACTTTTTCAAACTTGTCGATCCAACCATCGGTCTTCTCCACTTTCCAAACCACTAAAAACAAATCTAGATCGTTGATCTGCTTCACCTTCCCAATTGCTAAAAATGAATCTTGACCGTCAATCTGATCCACTTTTCAAACTATTGAAAATGAATCTCGACCATCGATTTGATCCACTTTCCAAACAACAAAAAATATTTGCAAAACTTCAAAAAGGAATCATGATCGTTGATTGGTTCACCTTTCCAACTACCGAAAATGAATCTTAATCGTTGATTCAATCCATTTGTAAAACTCCAAAAATGAATCCTGGCGATCGGTCTGTTTTATTTTCCCAACCATCGAAACTTATAATTTTTTGGGTCATTATACAATGAATCTAGTACCAAATTGTAACATTCAACAACCCAGCTGAGGTCCATTACGTGTGGAAATACCCATAAAATTAAAAAAAATTGATAAATAATCATGTAGCTTACTAGCTATAGGAAGACATACAGTTTTAACCATTTGTTGATACCACGAACTAGATGCATCTACAACATTATAAAATATACATAAAATGCAGATAATAAACTCAAACATAACAGGATATAAATCATTCTCAAACACATAGTTAATACACAACAATTAAACTCATAATGCAATACAAAAACAAGATGAAACACTCATCTCTTAAAAATGGTTGTGCAACCATCTTCTTGGGACAAACGTTCCACCCAACCATATACTTGGTGTTCAAAATCTCAATAGCAATCCACCGTTGAGTTGGGGCTAGCAATCAACAAAAGAGGGGGGTCTCTCACTGTCCACTCACAACTCAAGGAATTCCACAACCCACTGACATTCTCCTACAACTATCTTGATTTTCCATCAGCTCTCTTCCTTTTGACCTACCCAACCCAAAGAATGTACCCCTTCACTACTCTTATTCCATCGGGAATCCCATTCATTTATCAGGGTCTCTCTAGCACATGTAACCAAGAATCTCACCACTGGGAAACTCAAGGGATCTTATTGCTACGAAAACTACCAGGAAAATAACAACAATCACTTGTTGTTACAGTGCAACTCACACAAGAGTTCACTCTTCAGGTTTGACAATCTATATCTTTAGTATTATACTCCAAATGTGCTACAAAATTCTCCCTCCATGGTTTCTCCAGCTCCAATGCTCTTCTTCCATGTTCTCTACTTGTTGTTCATGCAAAACATGATTGTCTAAAAACTATTGTAACTTTCCATAGAAATTTCCTCTCTTTGCTTGCTTGTTTGACTTACACACTTCCCCAAACTGATTGTACTTAGCCCCCATGCTCCCAATAACTATGGGATGTGACTCCTCACACCCACCCTCTTACATGTATTCAATGATTGTATTTGGGGAAACTCAATCAGAAAATTAGAAGGTTCATATACCAATAGTAAATTTATGAAGTGGGTTAAATTAATGAACATGGGTAATTCCCCCATTGGACCCCTCTCTTAGAAATTCCCCTCTCTTCTGGATCAATCAAGCGCCATCTTTGTCCATGTCCCCTAACATCTAGCATCACATTTTATTTATTAAAATTTGGAAATACAATTCGCATATACATCGCTTAGCCACAACCATACATTATATCTACATTAAGTATTAACTAAATTGAGGATTATAATGGGGATGTTACATGGATTTTTATTGATTGTGCTAGATGTGGATGACTTAATTATCACTGAGAGTGGTGGTGATTCAATTCTAAGTTTAAAGGCTAAGTTGAAGGATACATTTGAAATGGTCGATTTACGTTTTCTTCATTTTTTCCTTGGCATCCAAGTTATGCAATTTGATGATAGTATATTCATCCATCACTCTAAGTATGCATGTTGGATCTCTTGAAAAGGTTTAAAATAGAAAATTGCAATCCCCCCGCTACTCCATATCAATGAGGAGTTAAATTGACTAAGGAATGTGATTCTCCAAAGGTCAATGCTACTATGTGCAAGTAACTTGTTTGTAGTGTTATCTACTTAACTCATAGTACGCCTAATATTTTCTTTATTGCTAGCTTAATCTCCAGATCCATGCAAGATCCAAAGGAGTGCCACTTGAAGGAAACAAAAAATATTGTATGGTATATCAAAAGAACATATCACCATGACATCCAAAAATACAAATCAACTAGTCAAATATAAAAACTTTGATTGGATTGGTGATGTGGATGATCAAAAGTCGACTTCCACATATGTGTTTCATCTTTTGATCTAGGATTATTGCTTGGGCATGAAACAAGCAACAAGGTTTTTCCTTATCCACAATTAACAATAAATATAGCAGAGCGATGAAATGGGGAATTGAGGTAAAGTGGATTCACAGCGTGATGGGTGAACTTGGCTTTTCACACACAAAGCCGACTACAATGTATTGTGACAATCATAGTGCAATACAAGTAGCTTATAATCATGTTGAAATTCATGCACTTTACTTAAAGTATCTTGTACAAGATGATGTGATATATTATCTACCAAATCACACATGATAAAATTGTTGATATCTTTATGATGTCATTGACAAAGGTGAAGTTTGTTAAACTTAGAACTATGCTTCGGCTTCAAGAGGTTGTCATTAAGGGGGATATTAAGCTGAAGAGATTGTCGTTAGGGGGGATATTGATATAATACCACATCCTTGGTCCTCCAAGTTCTGTTTTAAGGGGGGGCATTAAGCTAATACCACCCCCTAGTCATCCAAGTTGTGTTTAAGGGAGAATGTTGAAATGTGCAAACCCAACTTAAGGATGATTAACTAGAGGGTCCACTAAGTGATCCCAACTTGCAATATAATAAGCACTAAGTGATTCACTAAGTCAGAATATCGATCAATTGACCAATTCCACTGAGTCAAATAAGAATCCACTAGACCTAAGTCAAATAAGAACCCACTAGACCAAAGTCAAATAAGAACCCATTGGACATGAAAAGCGGTTCCAATTAACCAACTAGGACCACATCGGATGATCAAATTTGACCAAATCAAACATGTTTTATGGAATATTGGTGATGCACTCAAGTACCCTACAATTATCACTGGATGAGCTCATAGAATTGAGTGAATGTAACAAAATATAAAAATATGAATGTAACAAAATATAAAAATATTTATGTTGTCTATGACGCACTGTGTTATAATGTTATTACTATATCCTTTTTAAATCATGTGATATTCTTAAACAATTTATTTTTCTACAATGTGGTTGTGTTGTCTAATAGAGAATGAGGGCATTCTTATTTGATTCTAGTTTGTTTATTCTTTGGCTTTCCTTGCCCATCCATTTCCCTACATGTAAGTTAGGGGTTTGGGGTTAAACCTTGCTACTCCCATGAGCTAAAAGACCCTATACCTTGACCTCATCTCTCTAATTTCTCCTAAGTTGAGTCTTAGATAAGAAACTCATCTAAAAAAATATGAAAAACAACTTGAGAATATACTTTAAATGTTTGATAAAAGAGGGTACTTACAAAATATTATATTTGCATTATCAAGTTTTTCTGTGCTCAATCACAATGTAGTTTCAAAATGATTTTATTATTTCAATTTTATTATTATAAATTTAATACCATTTTAATATTTTTATAATATGCACACACAAAATAGAGGAGTGAATGAACTAGCAAATACTTTGATCTAGATGGATGTCAATGGCCTCCCAATACAACTGGCTCATTTTGATAGTTTTCCAATTTGACATTTTTTTCCTAGTTTCCGGGTCCCTGACTTCCGGGGTTGTTTTGAGGCCCTAAACAACGTTTTTAGGGCTCACCACAATCGAAATGTATATGGAACCAAATTTTGACAGCAACATGTGTATTCCTTGGACAGACCTTTCCAATGGGCTATCCTGCGCCTAAAACGAAGATCATATGCAAAAGGTACGACTCCGAGAAGTTGATGTACTAACTTACCCAAACGGGGTCCACATGACTTTTGGCGCTTCATCTCCTGGGGTTAGGTTTTTCGATGTCTAGGGTTTTTGACATTCATGTTTATTGTAAAAAGGCCTTCAGAGCCTCATTGTAAGTCACAGTCATTCTAGCAAGCTTGTTTTCCGCTGCATTTTACAGTTTCAACTTATTTCCTTATTTGAATAGAAACTAGTTTTATTGTATATCTATTATTCTGTGTTACACATATTTTCATAATAATTTGTATTCATTTCGTTCTACTCATGAAATTTGGATCAATGGTATCAGAGCGGTCTACTCCTTGTCGTTATTAATGCATGTACCCAACGAGGTCAGGGTACAAAGAATTGGGTCTCGAGCTTGTTTCTCTTTAGTACAAAAGCTCTCGCATGCCCAAATGACCTCTCATGGCGGGAGAAAAGAAAGATGACGGGACATGAGATCCCTTCAAAATGTTGCTCAATGAATCCCTCATGCTACAGAGGAACAAGATGATGGATAGTTTTGCACAAATCCTTCAGTGGCAACCAATAAGTGACGCATCTTCCTCAAACAGAGGCGTCGCCCCCTTCAAGGTACAAATCAACTTCAATATTCATATATTTGAAGGTCAGATAGACGCAGATGTTGTAGACAAATGGTTGAATATGCTATAAGGGTATTTCCCTGTCCATAACTTCTTGAATAGAGAAAATATCACTTTTTTGCTCCTCAAAGTCGTTCCCCATGTCAAGGATTGGTGGGAAACTTTCTGTGAGAAAAAAGAAATAGAGGAACCATCATTATTTACAGTCACATTCACTAGGAGTCCTTTAGGGATGCTATTAAGGAACAATACTATGTCATTGGAATTTATGATGATATGTATACAAAGGACCACACTGCGGCGAGAAAGAGACCAAGCAGTGCCCGAGTTCACAAACATCTTCCATACCTTGCGCACCAAGTTGGGTATCAAGGATTCTATGCGACATATGGTGTTCAAGTACTGTGGCAGTCTGCATAGATACAAACAAGCCAAAATGGATTTTCTAGACATCCCATCCTTGGGCATGGCCTGTCAATATGTCGTCAAAATCGAGCAGAAGCTCAAAAAAAAGACACGACAATTTGGGCCTAGAAATCCCTCACAGCAAAATCCAGGAAAGGGTAGCCCCAACCTACAGAACAAGGGACATAGCAAATATGGATAGCCTCAGAACAACCAGTTCAGGCCACAAGCAAATAAGGACACCAGAAAGACAAAAAAAGATACCGGGAAGTGGTGCGACTTTCATAAGAGCCCCTAGCATAACATTGTTGATTGCAGTTCAAAGTAGTTGTTGATGGCTAAGGTGAAAGCCTCTAAATCAGATGTGGGTTCTGACTCTGAGTTAGAACCAGAAAGGGGGAGACAGATCATTAACGCATAACCCAATGCTACCGTTGCTACCACCAGGCTCTAGCCCAGTGAACCAAATGAGCCAGAAGAAGGCGAGCTCCTTTTTCATTCACAGGTGTGGGTGAAAGGTACCCCGATGCACTTCATCATTGATAGCGGTAGCCATAACAACCTCATCTCAAAATAAGTTTTCAAGCGACTCCTCCTGCTAACAATGTTGCACCCGCAACCCTACACCATTGGATGGCTCCACCAAGGAAGCGACATCTACATCAGCTAACAATGTCTCCTGTCATATGGCATCAAGCCCTTCAAAGACGAGGTATTGTATTATGTTGCCCCTCTCGAAGTTTGTAATGTTCTTTTGGGCCAACCATATTTATGGAAACATCATGTTGTATATGAGTCTAGGCCTCGCAGTGTTATTATTAATTTGAACAAGACATTGTACAGGATACCCGAGACAATCCTACCTAGTAATATTTCATTGATCTTGGTCAAGCAATGCAAGATCATCTCTTAGATGGGGACATTTGYCTTCTTGGTGATTCACTCTCAGAATGAGTGAAAGATCGCAACCACATCCAAGGTATCTACGGTCGACCTCTCCACACAACAGAAGCAAGTGGATAAGGTCGTGGAAGAATACTCAAATATCTTCTCCTCACCTACCGGGGTACCTCTGCACTATTAGGTTAAGCACCCCATCGATCTGACACTTGGGTCACTGCTACCCAATGGGCCATTCTACCGCCGCTCTTTGTTAGAGAATGGGGAGATTAAACAGTAGATCCAAGAACTGCTCCACAAGGGGCACATCCTTCCAAGCTCATCGCCTTGTAGAAGTACAATCGTGCTGGTACAGAAGAAATATGGAACCTAACAACTCTGCATTGATTACCAGGCCCTGATTAAAATCACAATCAGAAACTGATACCCGATTCCTTAAATCGACGTCCTCCTTGATCAACTCACGGGGGTCAAATACTTTAGTAAGATTGATCTGAAGTCTGGCTACCACCAGGTCCCGATAGAACAGAGAGATGTATGGAAGATCGTCTTCAAGTCAAAGGAAGGTCTTTTTGAATGGTTGGTCATGCCCTTTGGTTTGAAAAATTCTCCAGCCACTTTCATGAGGATGATGGACGATATCCTGCGACCATTCACCAATAATTTTGTAGTGGTGTATTTGGATGACATATTCATTTAAAACAAGACTTGGGAAGAACACTTGCATCATATTCAACAGGTTTTGCAAACCCTGCGGCAACACAAACTATACGCTAATGTGGAAAAATGCTCTTTCGGCATGGACAAGGTCCATTACCTTGGCTACATCATTGATCAGCATGGCGTACATGTGGATCCAACCAAGATCCAAGTTATCTATGATTGGCCAGCGCCAACCACACTCACTAAGCTTCAGAGCTTCTTGGGCCTTGTCAATTTCTACCGCAAGTTCGTGTTGGGATTCTCCTATATTGCATGGGCCCTCAACTAAGTAACCAGGGGTGGTGGTAAGGTGAAATTTGTGTGGGGTCAATCCCAACAACAAGCGTTCGATGGTTTGAAGTGGCGCTTATGCTCAGCCCTAGTACTTTCACTACCGGACTTGCATTAACCCTTTGAGATCGAGACAAATGCTTCAGACTATGTTGTGGGCATTGTTCTCACTCAACACGACCACCTTGTGGCCTATCATAGTGAGATACTATCAGATGTTGTATGTAAGTACCCTAATTACGAAAAAGAAATGTAATCCATTGTACAAGCCTGCCACCAATGGAGACATTACATTATTAGGAAGGAGATATTCATCCACATTGATCATAAGACACTGCAGTTCATGCAGACACAAGGAAAATTGCAGAATGACCGCCATCATAAATTGTCCACATACTTGCAGCAATTCCACCTCAACATCAAGTATAAAACAAGAAGCACCAACTATGTCGTTGATTTCCTCAGCAGGCCGCCATTCACGACACTCACAACGGTGCTAGAATCTTGTGTCCATGAGACCTCTGGATGGTCCCAACTCTATGAGACAGACCCAGATTTTTCCACCACCTACCAAATGTTGGGCACAAACACAATTGTCGCTAATTTCCATCTCTAGGACGAACTGTTGTCCATATAGGATATATCTGTGTTCCATCAAGCCAGTGAGAAAAGATAATATGGGAATCCCACTACAGTCGGGTGGCAGGACACTTCGGCGTCGAAAAGACAGTGGCAATGCTACAGAAAAATTATACTGGTCGAAACTTCGACAGGAAGTCAACAAGTATATCAAGTCCTACACTGTCTACGCTATTGTCAAACCAACCACTAAGAAACAGGGCTTGTACACCCCTCTGCCTACTCCTGACAGGACATGGGAATCCATCTCAATGGACTTCATGTCAGGCCTCCCGACCACCAAGCGGGGAAATGACTATGTTTTTGTGGTTGTTGATCGTTTTTCTAAGATGGCGATTATGGTCACCTGCAAGAAGAGAATCACAGCAGAGGCCACTACCAAGATCTTCTTTGAACGAGTCTGTTTACAATTTTGGAATCCCACTAACCATTGTCTCAAATCGAGACAGTCAATTTCTCAGCACATTTTGGTCGAGCCTATGGTCACTGTTGGACACCAAGCTCACCAAATCTGCGGCCTTCCACACAAACCGAGGTTGTAAATCAAATGATCATGCATATTCTGCACATGTATAATTCCAAGCACCCTCGCTCATGGAATGAGAGTCTTCCCTATGTTCAACACAACTACAATAGAGCCTTGCATAGTTCAACTGACCACAACCCCTTTCAGGGGGGTTGGGATTCCAACCATTGGGTCTCATAGTTGTTGCACTACCCCTTGCGGTCACCTTGGTCGACTCATCTCCTGCTCCAACTGAAGCTGAAAAACCCACCCGGTTCATTGAGCAGATCCAACACATCCGCCAATAGGTTCAGGATATCCTATACAAGTCCAATGACAAGTACAAGCAATGCCATGATCAACATCGGGTGCCACATAAGTTTCAGGTGGGTGACAAAGTTTGGTTGCACTTGCAGAAAAAACATGACCCCATCGAAAGATTCGTCCACTCTGTTATGGGTCGTACACCATCACCAAGGCTGTGGGTGATCATTCTTTTGAGCTCAACATTCCTCCTTTCCTTGGCCTACACCCAGTGTTCAACGTGGATCTCCTTCGACCTTATTTCCCACCATTATTGGACACCTCAAAAATAACAGAACAACTGGCACCAATATAACTCAACCCCGACTGCATACAACATGCATCCAGTGATCAGATTGTGGACAAACAGGTCAAGGGCACTTGCCATCAAAGGATCCAGCTTTATTGAGTTGTCAAAGCAGGGCAACTCCTGCACCAAGGCAAGTGGCTCACCCGGGGCCAAATTCAATAGAAATTTCTTCATCTGATGGGGACACTCAATGCAACGGAGACCATTGCTTTCTGAGGGGGGAAGATTGATCTAGATGGATGTCGGTGGCCTCCCACCTATTCTAACTGGCTCATTTTGACAATTTTCCAGTTTGACAGATTTTTCCTAGTTTTCAGGTCCCTGACTTCCAGGGCCATTTTGAGGCCCTAAACAACGTTTTTAGGGCTCACCACAATCAAAACATAAAGAAAGTCAATGTTTGAAGGAAACATGTGTAGTACTCGGATAGACCTTTCCAACGGGTTGTCGTGCGCCTAAAACGGAGAACGTATGCAAAAGTTACAACCTTAAAAAGTTGATGTACTAACTTACCCAAACAGGGCCCACATGACTTTTTGCGCTTCATCTCCTAGGGTTAGGTTTTTGGATATCTAGGGTTTTTGAGATTCTTGTTTATGGTAAAAAGGCCTTCAGAGCTTCAATGCAATCATCTTCTTGCGAATGAGCATAGTCGTTACATCTATTCTCAGATATAAGTCGCCACCATTCTAGCAAGCTTGTTTTTCGATGCATTTTACAATTTACGCTTATTTCCTTATTTGAATAGAAACCAATTTTACTATATATCTATTATTATGTGTTACACATCTTTTGATAATAATCTGTATTCATTTTATTCTGGTTATAAAATCCAAATCATACTTATATACACTAAAATCATAAAAATATTTAAATTCCAACAAAAATCTTTATAAACTTATTCAAACAAACATACACAACTAAAATAACAAAAATTATTTTCCTTAAAAATACATTTTAAAAGTGCACGATAAACTCAAACTTAAAATATTTGTAATGAGATAATATTCCCATAAAGATACAATTTAAAAATAACCACATCTCTCCCATTGCTCCAAATTTGAGTCTTGCATAAAAAATAAAAACTCATCTAAAAGAAATATGAAATACAACTTGAAAATATACTTTCAATGTGTGATAAAAGAAGGCACTTACAAAATATTATATTTACATTATCGAGTTCTATTTTACTCTTTCAAAATGTTTTTATTATTTTAATTTTATTATTATAAAGTTAATATCATTTTAATATTTTTATAATATACACACAAAATGGGGAATGAATCAACTATCAAATACTTACATATATTAAAATCATTAAAATATTTAAATTTCAGCAAAAGCTTTTATGAGCCTATTCAAATAGACCTACATAACTAAAATGACAAACAAATATTTTCCTAAAATTACATTATAGAAGTGTATGTTTTTGTAAACTCAAATTTAAAATATTTGCAATAAGATAATATTATAATAGAAATACCATTTTAAAATGTTATTTTTATGAAATCAAGATTATTTATAATAACACATTTTTTTCTCATAAATATATATTTTTAAAAAATTGAAATTATTTATAATAACACATTTTTTTCTCTTAAATATATATTTTCAAAATAAATGCCCCTAATAAAATCAAATTTTAATAAGATAATATTATCCTTTAAAAATGTATGCTTTTGTAAACTCAAATTTAAAATATTTGCAATAAGATAATATTATAGTAGAGATACTATTTAAAAATGTTACTTTTATAAAACCAAATTTGAGATTATTTATAATAACACATTTTTTTCTCATAAATATATATTTTAAAAGTAAATGTTTCAAATTTGAAATTATTTATAATATTACTTTTTTTCTCCGAAATATAATAATAATAATAAATAATAATCTATTTTTAAGGTCACGGCCAAGCCAGCACACCAAATTGATGTATGAGACCCCCTTGTTTGTGGGACAAGGGACTCCCTCGAAGATATACATACCCTACCCCCACTCAAGCTATATATTTTAAAAATAAATGTCCTGATAGGAGCACCTGAGTGGGCCCAATGGTTAAGAGCATGTGTTATCTCCGGGGAGGTCACAAGTTCAAAACCTGCGGGGGGTAGGGATGCTCATATTGGCCCGTTGTGACAAAGCTGGAAGGGTAGACGACCCCAGGGATAGAGGTTCACCCGATGTGGGCGGGCCTCGGGACGTCTCGGCCCCTGCTGAGTCACAAGTTATTGGTACATCTGGCTTTCAATAAGATAATATTATCTTAGAAATATAATTTAAAAATATTACTTTTATAAAACCAAATTTAAAATTATTTATAATAACATATTTTTTCTCCTAAATATATATTTTAAAAATAAATGCCTCGATAAAATGAAACTTTAAATTATTTTGAAAATCAAACTTTAAAATATTTTGAAAATCAATCACTTTCATGTTTATATAGAATAAACTATGGATCAAATTTCAATAAAATAATATTATCTTAGAAATATAATTTAAAAATATTACTTTTATAAAATCAAATTTAAAAGTATTCGTAATAACACATTTTTTCTCCTAAATATATATTTTAAAAATAAATACTTCCATAAAATGAAACTTTAAATTATTTTAAAAACCAATCACTTTCATGTTTATATAGAATAAACCATGGATCACTAGTGTGGAAAAAGAGTGCATCTTGCCAAGTTTCACCACTAAAACT
Source organism: Picea glauca (assembly GCA_000966675.3). Taxonomy (NCBI): domain Eukaryota; kingdom Viridiplantae; phylum Streptophyta; class Pinopsida; order Pinales; family Pinaceae; genus Picea; species Picea glauca. The sequence goes on along the minus strand of JZKD02S2426234.1, from coordinate 298 downwards.
CAATTTAACAAACTTTGCCAACTTAATCTTCAGCAAATTCGACCTTGAGAAATGGAACAAATAAAGATATTTGTAATGGATATAATCCTCTCTAAAAAATAATACAAACCCCTCACGGTTTACTTCAATTGAAGCTAATTTCTTTCTTGTTTTGTTTTCTTATGTTGATTTGATAATCTATTTCCAATTAATACACGATAATGAGTTAATTGTTTTGTCATTTTCTGATTTGGCCTTACCAAAATGTGGCAATCTAATTTAAATGAAAATCACTTTCAAATAAGACAATTTCTTTTTT
>JZKD02S2426223.1:9913-20020 GCA_000966675.3 Picea glauca | reverse complement strand
GGAAGAAAAGGGTCTTGGATATGGCCGTGAGGAAAGCCCATAATGAAGACCAATTGCCTGTTGAGCCAAACTACTATGGGAAGGAAAGTCCCATGCTCGTGACTCTGTTTCATGTGTGGAACAGATCTGAAATTAAATATGGAATTTGGAAAATATGTGGGTGAAAGATTTGTAATAAAAAAATTACGAATTTGAAATCGATGATGATATTTCATAATTTTTGTGTACCTGTAATACATGCAAGACAAAAAGATCTGTCTAGGGACGACAGATCAAGGGGGTCAAGCTGGAAATCATGAAAGAGGCTATTGTTGAGACATGAAAACCCTATGGTAAGCCATGATCACCCCAGAACACGTTGTGTTGTGGTAGCACAAGCCAAAGGGACGTCTCGGTAGAGCAAGTCTGAGGGACGCCCCGACTGTAAGGATCAATGAAGTCTCTGAAATTATTCCAGTGCGGGAAAGCCTTGGCAAGGCAAGATGGATCACTCGAGGAACTGTATAGCAGAGAAGGGGATGCCTTTGACAAGGGTGAGTGACCGCAAGGAAGAAAGAACTTTGACAATTCTCCTACACTATTGATTGGGATCATGCACACAATGGGTATGTCCAGAAAAAACAGTGAGCCAAGAAAACAAGACAACCATGTGATACAAATCAACGAATTGCACAGATGAGTATTATGCTAAGTTATGAAATTTTCTTGAATTTTATAGAACATAAATATGTTTTCGCATGAAAATTTTATTAATGTGCTTGATGTCCAAGAACTAGTGAAGACGGGTGAAGAAGGCCAAGATTATGAAAAGGACCTGACGAAGAAAGAGGGTCGAGACTTATGAAGCAATTGAATGAGAAAGACATGACATGTGTTACTGAGAAAGAACATCAAGGACGGTGTTCCTTTTAAGGGGAAGACGATTGTAATACCCATGTTTCCCCCAGCTTGTAATTAATCATTAATTAGGATTACCATGTTATGGCATGTGAACAATATAAATGTATTTTGTTTAGATTTCCAACAATTGACTGTGGGGGTGAAGCCTTGAAGTAATGGCCATGATATCACTAGAGGAAAGAATAGGAAAATAATAAGAGAGGGTTCATTATGTCAGATGATCCCAAATTTCCCCTTGTTGGGAATAAAAAAACCCCTCCGGACCCCAAGGAGAGGAATCAATTAATGATGGAAGGACTGGTGGTTGAATAATCAACCACCCCCATGAATGGAAGCATGGTCTGGCTGAGGAGATAGGAAGTTGTCAGCCCGAAGTAACACAAAGTCCTGCAGACTTGGGCTAACTCGAGTTTCCTTCCGATAGAAGGAACCAGATAGGTCAAGAACCATCATGGGAAAGGCATGAAGGAGGAGATACACACATAGACAGTTGAGGGAGAGGCGCGTGAGACTCTGCAGAGAGAAGGAGGGACACCAGAAAAGAGCGCACGCACAGAGGGGAACACGCAACCCAAATATGCAGAAGAAAATAGAAAGGTCGCGAGCTTGATATTGAGGAAGCATCTGATAAACCTCGTAGGTTTGTTGTGACAAAGAGAGGATCTCTAAGATATGGCATAAATTTCCAAGGTGATATCATGGCTTGGCACGGGGGTGGCCAGAGTGCTAAGAGTGAATGCCTCTAAGCCTATGGTTGGGTGGAATGGAGAACACCCACAGTGACTTTGTTGGTTGTAGCTTGTAATAGACAAGTACTTCTTATTCCTTGTGCACTTAAATTGGAATGTATGATTCGAATGTCTATGTCTATGACTAAGATTTGTAGTGTTTGATTCATAATGAAAATGCTTAATTTTCTTCTATAAATTGTTGCCTTAAAATGGTTATAAGATGATCAGTGTGACCTCTGGGCTGGTTGGGAAATCCTCAAGGTATTCTTCCCAGGGATTAACTTCACAGTACTAGAGTCAGGGCAAACTTTACGAGACTGCTACAATTTTTTTGACCCTTCGAAAGTGCATTTCCCTGTGTTAGAACCTAAGTTCTGTGAGTGGAGGGCGCTTCCTTCAAACCAATAGCCTAAGAGACCAGAGGCCCGTTCCCACGACCTTAACCAAATCTTGGCTAAGGGTTGAGCTTACCGCCTGAGACTCATTAGAGGGTCCATATGAGCAAGGACTGGGAACCATGTGCTAGCCGAAAGGAGCTAAGTCTTTCTAGCTTTGAAACTCTGGGAGTTCAGAGCTCCGAGGTGTTGTGACCTTAACCAAATCTTAGCCAAGAGATATGATTGTATTCTTTGGGGCTTGACAAAGCTCCAAGTAACCAAGGCCTAAGAACCCTGGGTTAAGTTCGGAGGGAGATAAGTGTTCGGGACTCCAAGAGTCTGGAGCCCCAGGGAAATAAGTATTGCAAAGACCAAACAACGCCGAAGACAACCTGTCGAGTCGGTGGCTTGACGGTGGACCGAAAACTGGCGGTCATTTACCCGTTACCATGGGACTCGTCCCCCCATTAGACTTCGATCCACTTACTAGTCACGAAGTGACACGGGCCGTATATGTAAGGACACTCGTGAATTTCCATGATCGTTAGATCTACGCTGAGGTCAGTCCGACGTTGACCACTCTGTGAGAACAAAGGTGTTGCACCTCCAAAACTCTCGAAGGCCGAATTTATGGAGTGAGGTGGGTCATCGATCCTCGGATCCCACAGGATCCTTCTTGACCGTCGATCTAAGAACTCTGTCGAGAACCCTTCTTAACTTCTCAACCAACCAGGACATGTCGTGGAGCAACACGTGGCCCCCTCTCGTCCCCTATCAAATGTCGTCCGTTGGATCAGAGCCATTGGATGAGAGGCTACGTGGCATGAGATCCTATGGTCCAGAGACTTGGCACTTCGGAGGAACTTGGACGAGAGTATTCAAAGTGTGAAGACTCCCGAAGTCGCGAACGATGAAGTAAATCTCAATCGTTGACAAGTAGATGACAAGTGGCGCCAGATCTTAAAGTTTGAAGACTTAACCCTCCAGGGGATTCGAGATGTGATGAATTGATAAGGTTTGAAGCCCGACGTTGTGAAGTAACAAGAGCCATGGATCTATGGCTCTACGTGGATAGATCTCGACCGCGAGATCTAAAGGACGGTAGAAGACTGTTTGTCTGGGGTCGACGTGGCTCACTGACATCATCCAGGTTGACGTGGACCCACAACTAAGGTGCCACATGTCATCGTGATATGGATGTTTTGCATGCCCCTTATGCCTAATAGAGCATGACACGTGTCACCCCTAATGAGGGCATGTGTCACCCTTGGCCCTTGCTACGTGTGAGCCTCTAGTATGTGCCCGCCTGACCAAAGTGGTTGGTGATGTGACCGAGACTCTGGGAGTCCAAAACTTTAGGACTCTATAGGTTTGTAGTAGGGTGTCGAGAATAAGTTGGAAGGCTTGGAGCTACGTGGCAGTGTTTCAGAAGTTTGGGATATAGGAGATCCAGAACAGTTAGGGTGTAGTGTTGTAGAGAGACCAAAGAGCCCGAAGACTGGAGCTGCGTGGCAAGCTTGTGAGACTTTGGGAGTTCGGGACTCTGGGAGGTTGCTTGCATAGACAGAAAAGGGTTTCCTAGTGCCAAAGCACTGAACGTCGAATTATCATTAAGCATATGCATTGATGTGGAGGGAGATCCGCCATGGGTTTATTGGTGGATAGACTTCCACCATAGGTTTAGGAGCGTTGGAAGCTCCGAGATTTAGGAGAACTCGGGATGATACGTAAGAGTCAAATCCATGTAGAAGCCACGTGGCCCTTGACCAAAAAGTGCTCGAAGAACTGTGGAAGGGCATTTCTTCCAATCCTGAGCTCAGTTTTGAGCGTGAGGATAGTGGTTGGAAATCTCTTAACGAGTAGAATGTGATGGAGATTCCAAAAAGAGGATGTGACATGGCTTAGGAAACCAAAATTATGATGCCCCACCCCTAAAAGAGTATTTAGGGGTTGGGTGTGTTACAATGTCCAAGGATGAAAGATGGTCAGAATTGGTTGATGTTCCCACTTAGGGAAGCATTCTTTCCATCAAGTGGATGGTGTAGTGCTACTCCTTGGTAGGTTTTATTTTAGCATATGTTGATGACATCTCAACATGTTCCTAAGGTTTGAGGGGCTTCTGATTTGTGTGATATTATATCTTCCCCCCAAATGTTCCAAGTCTTTAGTTCAATTATTTTCAGAGTATTTGGATAGTGTGGAACTCATTCTCATGCCTAGTTAGGTGGAATTCAAAGGGAAACGAGGTAGGTTTGGATTTGTCAAGACACCTTATTTGGAGCTAGATTTCTCAGGGTACTTGTATTGCAAAATTGCCATGCTTCTAGGCTCATTGTTTGAGTAAGAAGGGCATTATCTTCTGGCAAGATTTGTTCGATACAATTGTATGTTCCTGCAAAGATTGGTGTACCTTGTCACATGACTATAGCTTACTTCCCCAAGACATACCATTTATTATAAAACTTGTTGGGTTAATCCTCCAATAGGACCATTACAAAATGAATATCATGATGTCAAGACTATATTGGAGGGATCAACGTTGGAGTTTTGGTCGACCTCTACCACAATGTGATTCACATATGATCTATTTAATTTTGGATCAGTGACATGTGTTAGCTTGTGTTCTCAATGCACGGTGAGTTTCAGTGATCTAGAAGATACGTGGGTGCAGAGACTACATAATGTCTAGTCCATTATCCTTTCTTATAGTTTGTAGGTCTTTGCATGGGTTATTGCATATCAAGGGATCCCCTCTAAGTGCAGGTTGAAAAATAATGGGATTTCTTGTGGTCTTTGCCTCTTTTACCAACATTACAATATGGTGAAGCATATCTTATGGGATTGTTAGTTTGCTAAGAGATGTTGGAAATATGTCCAAGATCAATATTTCACTATACTTCAAGGAAGGATTCGTTGGTGGGCAACCTTTTGTTATTGTATTTATATTGTTCAATCCTCTTTCATTGGGATTTGGTAGTGCATGTGATCCAGATGGATTTCGGTGGCCTCCCACCTATTCCAACTGACTCATTTTGGCAGTTTTTCAGTTTGGCAATTTTTTTCTAGTTTTTGGGTCTCGAACTTCCGGAGTCGTTTTGAAACCTTAAACAATGTTTTTAGGGCTCGCCACAGTCAAATTGGGGATAAATTCAAAGTTTGACGACAACATGTGTAGTCCTCCAATATACCTTTCCAACGAGCTATCGTGTGTCTAAAACGAAGATCGTATGCAAAAGTTACGACCCCGAGAAGTTGATGTGCTAACTTACCCCAATGGGACCCACATGACTTTTGGCGCTTCATCTCCTAGGGTTAGGTTTTTGGCATTCCTGTTTATTGTAAAAAGGATTGGAGAACCTCATTGTAATCATCTTCTTGTGAATGAGTGCAACCATCGCATCTCTCCTCAAAGATAAGCCACCACCATTCTAGCAAGCTTGTTTCAGTTTGCATTTTACAGTTTCAACATATTTCCTTATTGAATAGAAGACAGTTTTACTGTATCTTTGTTACTGTTTCTTGTGTTTCTGTGTTAATAATAATAATAATCTATATTCATTTCATTTTACTCATAAAATCTGGATCAGTGGTATCAGAGCGGTCTGCTCCTTGTCGTTCTTAATACATGTCCCCGACGAGGTCGGGGTACAAAGAATTGGGTCTCGAGCTTGTTTCTCTTGAGGAAAAAAGCTCTCACATGCCCAAGCGACCTCTCATGGAGGGATAAAATAAAAATGAAGGGACATGAGATCCTTTCAAAATGTTTCTCGAGGAATCCCTCACGCAACAAAGGAACAAGATGATGGATAATTTTGCACAAATCCTTTGGCGACTACCAACAGGCGATGCATCTTCCTCGAGCAGAGGCGTCGCCCCCTTCAAGGTACACATCAACTTTGATATTCCAATATTTGAAGGTCGGATAGACACAAATGTTGTAGATAAATGGTTGAATATCCTAGAAGGGTATTTTTCTGTCCATAACTTTTCGAACAAAGAAAATATTACTTTTGCGCTCCTCAAAGTCGTTCCCCATGTTAAAGATTGGTGGGAGACTTTCTGTGAGCAAAATGAAACAGAGGAACCCTCATTATTTATAGCCGCGGTCACCTGGGAGTCCTTCAGGGATGCTATTAAGGAACAATACTACCCTGTTGAAAGTTATGACGACCTGTATACAAAATGGACCACACTACGGCAGGAAAGAGACCAAGTAGTGCTAGAGTTCACAAATATCTTCCATACCTTGTGCACCAAGATGGGTATCAAATATTCTGAGTGACATCTGGTGCTCAAGTATCATGGTGGTATGCATAGATACATCTAGGCCAAAATGGATTTTCTGCACATCTCATCCTTGGGCGCGGCCTATCAATATGCCGTCAAAATCTAGCAGAAGATTAAACAAAAGATGTAACAATTTGGGCTTGGGAACCCCGCACAACAAAAGCAAGGAAAGGGTAGCCCCAACCCGTAGAAAAAAGTACAGAGCAAAGATAGACAACCTTAGGACAACCAGTCTAAGCCGCAAGAAAATAAGGACACCGGAAAGACGAAGAAAGATACCGGGAAGTGGTGCGACTTCCATAAAATCCCCTGGCATAACACTGTTGATTACCGCTCAAAGAAGTCACTGGTGCATGAGGTTAAAGCCTCTAAATCAGATGCGGGGTTCCGAATCTGAGTCAGAACCAAAAAGGGGGAGACAGATCATTGACGTGGAACCCAATGCCACCGTTGCTACCACCAAGATCCAGCCCGGTGAACCAGATGAGCCAAAGGAAGGCGAACACTTCTTTCATTCACAGATGTGGGTGAAAGGCACCCCGCTGCACTTCATCGTTGATAACGGTAGCCAGAAGAACCTCATCTCAGTAGAGATCGTCAAGTGGCTAGCCCTGCCGACAACACCGCACCTGCAACCCTACACCATTGGATGGCTTCGCCAAGGAAGTGATCTCCATGTCAGCCAATAATGACGCTTGTTGTAGGACATCAAGCCCTTCAAAGATGAGGCTTTGTGTGATGTTGCTCCTCTTAAAGTTTGTGATGTTCTTTTGGGCCAACCTTATTTATGGAAACGTCATATTGTATATGAGTCTAGGCCTCACAGTGTTATTATTACTTTGAATAGGAAATTGTACAGGATACCTGAGGCAATCCCACCTAGTGATATTTCCTTGATCTCTACCAAGCAATGTAGGAAGGTCATCTCTTAGATTGGGAATTTTGTCTTCTTCGTGATTCACTCTCAAAGTGAGCGAAAGATTGCGGCCACTTCTAGGGCCTCCGCGACCGACTTCTTCACACAGCCGAAGCAAGTGGATAAGGTCGTGGAGGAATACAAAGACATCTTCTCCTCACCTACCGGGGTGCCTCTACACTGTCAGGTCAAGCATCCCATCGATCTGACCCTCGACGCACCGCTACCCAATGGGCCAATCTATCGTTGCTCTCTATTAGAGAATGAGGAGATCAAGTGATAGATCAAAGAACTACTTCACAAGGGGCACATATGTCCCATCTCATCGCCTTGTGGGAACTGAATCATGCTGGTGCAGAAGAAAGATGGGACCTGACGACTCTGCATTAATTAACGGGCCCTAAATAAAATTACAGTTAGGAATCGATACCCGATTCCCCGAATCGACGATCTCCTTGATTAGCTCAAGGGGGAAAAATACTTCAGTAAGATTGATCTGAAGTTTGGCTACCACTAGGTCCCAATAGAACAGACATATGTATGGAAGACCGCCTTCAAGTCAAAAGACGGTCTTTTTGAATGGTTGGTCATGCCTTTTGGTTTGACAAATGCTCCAACAAATTTCATGAGGATGATGGACGATATGTTGCGACCTTTCACCAATGATTTTGTAGTGGTGTATTTGGATGACATCCTCATCCACAACAAGACTTGGGCAGAACACTTGCAACATATTCATCAGGTTCTGCACAACCTGCGACAACAGAAGATATATGCCATCTTGGAAAAATCCTCCTTCGGCATGGACAGGTTCCAGTACCTAGGCCACATTGTTGATCAACATGGTGTGCATATGGATCGAGCCAAGATCCAAATCATCTGTGATTGGCCATCCCAAACCACACTCACTGAGCTTCGAATCTTCTTAGGCCTTGATAATTTCTATCGCAGGTTCGTGTTGGGATTCTCCCATATTGCATGGGCCCTCAACTAAGTAATTAGGGGTGGTGGTAAGGAAAAATTTGTGTGGGGTCTATCCCAATAGAATAATTTGATGATTTGAAGCAACACTTGTGCTCAACCCCAATAATTTCATTACCGGACCTGCAACAACCCTTTGAGATCGAGACATATGCTTCAGACTATGTTGTGGGCACAGTCCTCACTCAGCACGACCACCCCGTGGCCTATCATAGTGAGACACTATCAGATGTCGTTCGTAAGTACCCTACTTACGACAAAGAAATGTACTCCATTGTGCAAGCCTACTGCCAGTGGAGGCATTACATTCTTGGGAAGGAGACAATCATCCACACTGATCATAAGCCATTGCAGTTCATGCAAACATAAGGAAAATTGCAGAATGACCTCTATCAGAAGTGGTCCACATACTTGCAGCAGTTCCACCTCAACATCAAATATAAAACAAGAAGTACCAACCGAGTTGTTGATTGCCTCAGCCGACCTCTAGTCGCAACACTCACCACGGTGCTAAACTCTTGCGGCCACGAGACCTATGGATGGCCCCACCTCTATGAGACAGACCCTGACTTCGCCACCACCTACCAAATGTCGGGCGCAGAGTCAGTTGTCACTAATTTCCATCTTCGGGACCGGTTGTTGTGCCATCTGGGCCATCTCTGTGTTCCATCAAGCAAGCGATCAAAGCTGATCTAGGAAGCCTTTGGTCATTGCTAGACACCAAGCTCACCAAATCCACTATCTTCCACCCCCAAACAGATGGCCAAACTGAGGTCGTCAATTGGATGATCATGCATATCCTGCACATTTACAATTCCAAGCACCCCCGCACATGGGATGAGAGTCTTCCCTATGTTTAGCATAACTACAATCGAGCATTACATAGCTCAATTGGCCACAACCCCTTTCAGGTGGGGTTGGGATTCCAACCATTGGGTCCCATGGATGTCGCACTACCCCTTGTAGCCATCACGACCGACTCGTCACCTTCTCCAACTAAAGTTGACAAAGCCACCCAGTTCATTGAGTGGATCCAACACATCCGCCAACAGGTTCATGATATTTTACAGAAGTCTAATGCCAAGTACAAACAACACCGGGTGCTAGATAAGTTTCAAGTGGGAGACAAAGTTTGGTTGCACTTGTAGAAAGAATACCTTACAGGGCCCCATCGAAAGCCTCTCCCACTCTGTTATGAACCTTACACCATCACTAAGGCTGTGGGCGACAATGCTTTTGAGCTCAACATTCCCCCTTTCCTTGGCCTACACCCAGTGTTCAACATGGATATCCTTCGACCATATTTCGCACCATTATTGGACACCTCAGAGTTAACAGAACAATTGACACCAACAGAGCTCAACCTCGACTGCCTGCAACATGAATCCAATGATCATATTGTGGACACACAGGTCAAGGGAACTCATCAGCAGAGGATCCAGCTCTATCGAGTTGTCAAAGCAGGGGCAATTCCTGCACCAAGGCAAGTGACTCACCCGAGGCCAAATTTAGCAGAAATTTCCTCATCTGATGGGGGAACTCAATGCAATGGAGATCATTGCTTCCTAAGGGGGGAGGATTGATCCAGATGGATATCAGTGGCCTACCACCTATTCCAACTGGCTCATTTCGACAGTTTTTTTCTAGTTTTCGGGTCCCAAACTTTTGGGGCCGTTTTGAGGCCCTAAACAACATTTTAAGGGCTCGCCATAATCATGTTATAAACGGGGGCAGAGTATGACGACAACATGTGTAGTCCTCGGATAGACCTTTCGAACGGGCTATCATGCGCTTAAAATAAAGATCTATGCAAAAGTTACGACCCTGAGAAGTTGATGTACTAACTTACCTCAAAGGGGCCCACATGACTTTTGGCACTTCATCTCCTAGGGTTAGGTTTTTGGATGTCTAGGGA
>JZKD02S2426200.1:366366-381079 GCA_000966675.3 Picea glauca | reverse complement strand
AGATCTGCTAGCTAAGAGCGTAGACAAGAAATGTATGCTTTACCTCAATATAATATAGCAAAGTTCTATGGATGTATCCCTAGAGAGAGGGTGAACCACATATATTTTGTGTTGTGTATGATTGGTATTTTGTATTTGTCCTTCATATGTTGTTATTACATTGCTAAGGTAGATATGATAGATGCATGGAGTAGATCAAGATGATAAGTGATATATGAATGCCGTGTTGTTCCTATGTTAGATACACTTGATATTCCCCTTAGTTGTAGACATCTTTGTCCTGCAATCCCCTCATAACTACTTTGAGTGAGACTACATATACTTCGTAGGTGTTTTCGAAAGGGTTAGTAGTTAGGGCTTGTTTGTGCGCTCTTGAAGCTGAACACTGGGTATGCCCCCGTGCCACCAATTGGTTCTATTGTCGGGACATGAATCTTCCTGATGGAATGTCAAGGTGGTTTCCATTGAAGACAAAAACCCAAAAGTGGATAAAAGATCAAGAAAAGGACTTTGTTGAAGCCCAAAACAAGAATCCTAATCTTAGTTCAGAGCAATGGTTGGAGAAGTATATTTTTTCTGATATACACGAGATATTCTTTGGAGGAATCCATAAAGAGCTATATGAGTGGCTAGCTATATCAGTCGATACCCAGTTCGAGATTTGATATAGACTTCCTATGGTCTGGACGTCGGAGTTGATCAAGAAGGTCAAAGAAGATGATAACACCATATCATGAGAAGTAGATCACTAGTTCGATAGTACCATTTGAGGGTACATCACAGAGTTTGTTGGTGACAGAGTAGAGTCATACAACCAAGATGAGAGATATTTCTTTAAGGGACCCAAAGGAAAATTTTTACAATTCTTGAAGCTGAGACTCAATATGCTGCTGCACGAGAAGAACATATTGAAGGTACAATATATTGGTTGGATCAATAAAGGCTAATGTTCAAAAGTTTGGATAGCGACAATGACACAGAAGTTGGACATACGCGTAGTGGGAAAGTGTTCAAAGAATCCCATCTAGCGAACCTATTTAATAAGAACTACAAGGAGGAGGGTTTCTACAGTGGAGAAGAAGCAGATCTAACGGACGAAGAACAGTCAGAACCCACTGAGATGTAGGAAGGACAAGATGAAGAGCTTCACCGAGGACCTGAAGGCTCAGAAACCACGCAGACCATTAAAGTAAGTATTGTTATCCTTCCTATTGATTCAGTACTAAGCAATCAGAGTAATCCCAGTCACTAGAGCATCCAGAGCATTGTCCATAGTAGTCCACCACATATTCAGTTAGGAACCCTAGGAAGATCTATGGCAGATGAGATGAGACTTCCTATCTTTAGGGGAGATGGATTTGAAGATCTTGATCAACAATGTTTCCTATGTGAAGTAGTATGGAACATTAAAAATGTCATAAATGAAGTTGTCAAAAGAACCCAGTTTAGTACAACTCTCGGAGATCGCGCACTAAGTTGGTACATGAAGCTTGTCTAAGGTCTTGCACAAACTAAACCACTAAATCAGATCAAGAACATGCTGATTTCAAAATTCAAGAAACCTAAGTCAGAATCCCAATGTATTACAAAGATTAAAGAGATCAAGCAAAAGGTGGTTGAACCTGTGTGGGAATTCGATCAGAGATTCCAACCTTGATAGGTCGATTAAATTTTCAGATCCCAGATGAATAAAACAAAGAATGGTTCATTTCTTCCCTCTTAACACACATCAGATTTCCTGTGATGCATCAGAAGATTGCTTCACAGGTTGAGGCACTGAAGATCGCCATGAAGCTAGAATCAACCCCTATGGGAGAATCCATCTCAGGTATGAGCCAGATCTTAAGTCAGCTAACTAGATTGTCTCTGTAGGTCAAAGATATGAAGAAAGAGAAGTGAAAAGATAAAAGAGAAGACATTTGGTGTGTCATATGTAGATCAGAAGGTCATGACAAGGAACACTACCCTCTATTCAATGAATATTTGGCTTTTGGAGCCCCAAGCCCTTTGAAGCAAGTCACCTTACCCTGGTGCGAAGTATTCAGAAACATACATTGTACTGGTGAGTGCTATTATATGCAAAAGTATGTTCAAACACCTACAAATTTGTACTGTATGTTCTGTAAGTCTGTAGGGCATGATGATAGATATTGTAGGGCTTATGATCTCATGAATGGAAGGTCAAGAGATGTATATAAGATCAAAGGTGAAGTACAACAAGAAGGAAACACTATTCAGTATAACTCTCCTTAGAGAGGAAACTTCAATCCTCGCAGTGGATTGAGAGGAAGAGGACAAGGAGGAGGAATGAGTAGAGGCTGAGGACAGATCATCTGTTATAACTGTGCACAACCAGGACACCTTGCAAGGGATTGTCAGAACCCTTGTACCACTTTTAGCTACTGCAGCTCCTTTGACTATGTTATAGAATGTTTACCTATGTTTCTAGTTAAGATTCATGAAAGACGAGGACCTCAGTAGAACCCTCAAGTGCAAATGATCTATGATGAACCTCATGGAGGAGACCATAGAGTCACTGTTATAACCAGAGGAGGCGTTGTTATAGGAGAAAACATACTGGCCCAACATAACATTACAGAAGATTCAGGAATCAGGAAAGCTGCAGAGAAGACCCAAGCCTTTGATGCAAAGAAAAAAAGACAAATATTTGAGGAAGCATGAAAAGAATTTAGAGGAGACCAAGGCTATTCATCAAAGACAAGACCAGAAGTAAGAGAGTATGGAATGTCTCACGCATTTTATTAGTATGCTTTGCCAAGGGAAGGAAAAGAGGTAAGCAAGCTCATGGATTTTTTACATACCTATATTAAGTTGATTTAGGATGAAAGCGCTCTACAAGAATTACAAAATTTAATTAGGCAATATGAGCAAGGAAAGATAGATCCCTTACTGAATAGGATAGTACACCAAATTCGTAAGAAGAGAAGGACACATAAGGAATTACATTTGAATTCTCATATAGGAGAGTATGAGATAGAATATGTGGTTCTTGACTTAGGGTTGGAGGTCAATGTCATGATGAAGCAAACTTGGGCACATATGGGAAACCCGAAGTTGATATATTCCCCTATCCATCTTAGGATGGATAATCAGCAAGCTTTCATCCCATTTGGAATATTGGAGCATGTCCCTGTCGACATCGATGGAGTAAGAACATTTGCAGATTTTGAGGTAATTGAAATAGTTGATGATAGTTTCCCTTACCCCGCACTGTTGGGAATTGAGTGGGCCTTCGATAACTCTATTTTTGTTGAATTAAAGAAGATACAGATGACTTTTGAAAAGGATGGCCTTAGGGTCATCAAACCTTTATATCCATATTTAGGTCAATGATACACAGAGCCGATCAGAGAAGAAGACTACACATATGCACTAGAAAACATCTACAAGCTAACAGCCAGACAAAAGGATTACATTAATCCTAAAGCCGATGGGAACTTAAGATGGCGAAGTGAGAGTGCATGTTCATCAAACTCAAAATAAGCACTGGAGAATTAGCAGAATAAGATGCACAAATTATCCACAAGAAGATGTGCTAGATTAACCGGAGAAGTTCGTTGTATTGGCACAACAATAAGTAACTTACCCACCTTTGATGGTCTAAATCCTTTAGAAACATTATTGTTGGAATTTGAGGAGAATGTACCAATACAACATAGATTATTAGCCATGGATGAGGCCCTGAAAGATACACCACCAAGATGGTGGGGGACACACAAAAATAATATTACAGACTGGCCACAATGTCGAGCTTTAATGACAATGCAATTCTCCGCACAAGTAAAAGGCTGCGAAGTTTTCTACACACGTCGAAGCTACCCAAAGGACCATGTGTGAAGCTACGAAGAGGCTTGGAGTGACATTCCACAAGAAAAGTGGGTGCACAAATTCATCAACATGCTGGACACACTACCTATCAATTGGTACCTTCAAGCAGAGTTGTGCCTCGTCACTAAAGATTGGAAAGGTATGACTCATAATTTTATAACTACATTCTTATTTGAAAGTCAATTCCCTTCGGTAGATCAAGAATTACATATTGTGAGACATAAAGTATTCGAGGAGGTATCCAGCCTTCCTTTAGAACAAGAAGAGGATGAATGGACTACACCTCTCCAGAAACTGCAAGGCTTTTACAACATTAATGCAGATGAAGATGATGATCCAAGGAATGTAAACATCAAAGAAAAAGAAGGACAGAGAGATATGGAAGGATTAGGAGTTGAACTACCATTTATTGGACAACCTATCAATATGAAGAAGATCGATATTGGAATAGAGGAAACCCCAAAGCTTGCCAATGTTGGAGATTATTGGGATGTTGCTACCATTGAAAAGATTACTGAGTTGCTGCATGAATACCAGGACTTGTTTCCAACCAAGTTCACTGATATAAAGGGAATTAAAGGGCCTATGGGAGAGATGAGGATCCCTTTAAAACTAGATTATAGACTAGTCAAACAGAGACCTTATAGGTTGAACCCTAAATATAAGGAGAAAGTGAAAATCGAGCTTGATAGAATGCTAGAAGAAAGGATTATAGAACCCGTGGAAGAATAAGAGTGGATTAGACCTATGGTGGTACAAGACAAGAAGATAGGTGAGATCAGAATATGTGTAGACCTCAGGAAGTTGAATGATGCCTGTTTACATGATCCATTCCCTACACCATTCACTGACGAAGTACTAGACAATGTGGGAGGCCAGAAAGTATATTATTTTACAGATGTATTTTCAGGATACCATTAGATCCAGATCACCAAGGAAGATCTCCACAAGATCACATTTGCAACAAAATGGGGTTCCTATCAGTATACATTAATTCCATTTGTATTGAAGAATTCTCTAGCCATCTTTTCCAGGGTGGTGGTCAAAGCATTCAAGGAGTTTTTGCACAATTTTTTAGAAGCATATTTTGATGATTAGACTGTCTTTAGTTTATTTAAAAATCATATTGAATGTCTAAGGATAATGTTGGATAAATGCAAGCAGTGTCAAATTGCTTTGAATCTGAAGAAATGCATTTTCTTCTCACCATTTGGAGTTCTGTTAGGAGATATTGTATGTAAGCAAGGATTGTTGGTAGATCCATCCAACATCGCTATTATAGTTGATCTACCCCCTCCTACAATAGTTAAATAGTTACGCATTGCGCTGGGACACATAGGCTACTACAGGAATTTCATTAAAGGATATTCTCAGATTACAATGCCCATGGAGAATTTGTTGAAGAAGGATTTTTAGTTTAGTTGGATTGAAGAATGCCAGTAGAGCTTTGACACACTGAAAGATAAAATGGTTACTGCGCCCATTTTAGTTTTCCAAGATTGGAGCAAGGAGTTTCATGTGCATGTCGATGCATCTTCTATTTCTTTAGGAGTTGTGTTAGCACAAATAGGAGAAGGAAATATTGACCACCCGTTAGCCTTTTATAACAGGAAGATATCCACAAATAAGATTAATTATACCACTACTGAAAGAGAGGGGTTATCCATGGTGTAAGCACTACAAAAATTTCACCACTAATTGTTGGGAGGGCACTTTAAAATGTTTGTTGATCACTCCACACTAAAATACCTAGTCAACAAGCCAGTGTTGGGGGGAAGAATCTGCATATGGCTTATGTTATTCTAGGAGTACGATTTTGAGATCATAGTAAATCTAGGAAGAATGAACAAGGGTCCTGACCACTTATCGAGGTTGGAACATGGTGAAGAACCAACCAGTTTAGAGGATGGACTACTAGATGCAAAACTACTAGCCATTATAAATATTGATGACCAATTTGCAGAAATAGTCCAGTTTCTATCAACAGGAATGGCACCTAGTGAGTACACAATTCCCCAGAAGAAACAACTAGTAGTGCGTGCTACAAATTTCTCACTTATAGTTGGACATCTATATAAGATGGGACCAGATGAGATCTTGGGAACATGTATTATGGAGGCAGAACATCCACTGATCCTCACAGAAGCTCATGAAGGCATCGTAGGAGGACATTATGCAGTAAGAGAAACTGCGCAGAAGGTTCTGTGAGCTGGCCTCTGGTGGCCTACCCTCCACAGAGATGCTAAAGATTATGACAGAGCCTGTGATGTATGCCAAAGAGTTGGGAAACCATCCAGAAGAGATGAAATTCCATTGGAACGACAACTGACCCTACAAGCATTTGAGAACTGGGCCATTGACTTCGTCGGACCTATAAATCCACCAAGAAAGCGCACAGGCGCAAGGTGCATAATTACATCAATAGAGTACTTGACCAGATGAGCCAAATCTAGAGCAATTAAAGACTATAGTGAAACTACAACTGTACGTTTCATATTTGATGACATTATAACCAGGTTTGGATGCCCAAAGATCCTCATGAGCGATCAAGGAACACATTTCATCAATAATATAGTTGAAGCCTTGAATGAAGAATTTACAGTCCACCATCAGAAGACCACACAATACCATCCACAATCAAATGGGACAGTTGAAGCATTCAAAAAGATTTTGGAAACAACACTAACCAAGATATGATGCGTGAATACGGATGACTGGGATTTGAGAGTACCAACAATATTATGGGCCTATGGAACCACTTGCAAGAAGACGACAATGCAAACACCTTTTAAGTTGGTTTATGGTCTTGAAGCCATTGTTCCAATGGAGTATTTGGTACCAATCCTGAGAATTGTTGCATTTATAGATATGGATGACATTGGATCTATTCAAGAGAGGCTTGCACAGTTGATCGAGATGTAATAAGACAGATTTATCGCAGGATTCCATTAACAATTTCAGAAGGAAATAGAGAAGGTCTACCATGACAGACACATAAAGAAGAAGGCA
Source organism: Picea glauca (assembly GCA_000966675.3). Lineage (NCBI taxonomy): Eukaryota > Viridiplantae > Streptophyta > Pinopsida > Pinales > Pinaceae > Picea > Picea glauca. The sequence continues at coordinate 374,221 of JZKD02S2426200.1, read as the reverse complement.
TTTAGACAAGGAGAAATAGTACTAGTTTAAGAAAGTAAGTTCAACAAACATCTAGGGAAATTCAAAATGCATTGGATCAGACCATACGAGATTGCTTATGTCATAGAAGGAGGAGTTGCACAGTTGAATACGTTAAAAGGTGAATGGAAGGAAGGACTAGTGAATGGGAGCCATCTCTAGTTGTACTATGACAACCAGCTACCTCGCAGCTCTCAATAGAATCCTAAAGAGAATGGTCTAGGTACCAGGTGCAATTGAAGATGGGTACCAAACACAAAAAAGATAGTCTACACAAGGAGGAAGAAGAGGCATAAAGAAAAAGGAAAAGACCGCACTACGCAGTCCAAAGTTAGAGTACAACAAAAGCGTCAGATTGAGGTGCCTTAGGATGGGTCACAGGTGAGTGTTGGGGGCTTGCTGGCCCTTGGTTATCGAAGAAAATGAAGAACAAGGAAGAAAAGGTGAAATGTGAACTTTACGGAAGGCACAGTGGCTGATAATGGGTTGAAGTAAGTAAAAGAGCAGGAAAGATGGAGCAAAGCCCGAGAAAGAAAGTTGTTGGATGAGAGGAGATCGAGGATGACAGATAAGCCAGGAAGAAGGATCATGGATGAAACAGAAAGAGGAAAAATCCACCATTAGATTCTTTGAATCATTGCATGAGAAGAAAGGAAAGATAGGCTGGTGAAGCCCTGAAAACACAGGTCAAGTTGACCTAGGGTTTTAGACACCTAGGGTTTTGGTATTTAGGGTTTTGGACACTTAGGTTCCGACTTAAGGATGCTGGTGAATGATTGTAATGTATAAATAGAGGTCATGAGGGCCTATTTTGGGTTGGTACTTTTGGTTGGTATATTTGGGTTGATGTGTTGTTATTGTTAATATTGATATTGAGTTGGTTCAGAGAAGAGTATTGTGTGTGTGAGAGAGAAAAATGTTGAGTACAAGAGCCTTCTGGATTGTAAGATCTTTAGTTGGGTTCAAAGATCAACCTTGCAGCTGGGTGCGTAGGGAGGGGAGAGAAAGAGGGGAGAAGAGGAGATATGCTAGTTAAGAGCACATACAAGAACTGTATGCTTTACCTCAATATAATATAGAAAAATTATGTGGACGTAGCACTAGAGAGAGGGTGAACCAAGTATATTTTGTGTTGTGTATGATTGGTATTTTGTATTTGTCCTTCATATGTTGTTATTGCATTTCTAAGGTAGATATGATAGATGCATGGAGTAGATCAATATGATAAGTGATATATGAATGTTTTGTTGTTCCTATGTTAGATCCACTTGATATTCCCCTTAGTTGTAGACATCTCTATCCTGCAACCCCCTCATAACTGCTTTGGGTCAGACTGCATCTACTTTGCAGGTGTTGCTGAAAGGGCCAGTATTTAGGGCTTGTTTGTGCGCTCTTGGAGCTGAACCCTTTGTCTACCCCTGTACCAATAGTTTTCCATGGTGCTACGGGAGTCTATCTTATGCGTGGGGGACTTGGCGAGGGCCCGAGGCAGAAAAATTGATTAATCTTAGCTCGTGAGATGAAATACCAACAGTGCATAAGCTCAGCTAGTGAGTAGAATGCATGTAGAACATCCAAAATTTATAATAGAGTGGGCAGTAGGTGGAAACATGCTAGAGAACACTAAATTCATGGAAACTGGATGTTTTGAAGTGAAGTGAATATTTTATGTGGCACATTCATGCAACAAATACATTCTCCGGCATGTGAGGTATGACTGATAGGAGTTGCAGGGTGTGCGTGGCACGAGCGTCATGATTTTTCATTTTTCTAACCAACATGATGAGCTGATGATGGTTGTTTCAGTTGTTGACATGACTTTCGTTTAAACAAATTTCCTTGACCCGAGGCACCTAACGAATTCCCTTATGACAGGACCTGACTCTTTTGGAACATACTCATACTCTTAACACATGTTTGAGTCTGACATCCTTTCCTGATTGCAAGGGCCAACCGACCACTGGTGTGACTTCGACTCTCATGTTATTCTATACCCGATATTTCATGTTGTGACACATAGACATAACCCGACTAAGACCCACCCTAACTAGAGAAAAAATGACGGCGATAACAAAAGTGAAGCAATCAATTCGAAAGTGGCAAAGATCCCATGAGTATCAAATAACCAAGTTTAGCAGGCTTTACAAGTACTTACCAGTCTAGATTTTTCATGCTTACACTTTATACATGTATTTTACCCAGTGTTTCTCTTTACATGGTCTCTAAAGGATTTCATTTTTTGATCACAGGAAATATGCCTCCAAGTATTAGACAAGAATGGCTCAGGATCCTCATCGGGAGATTCAAGAAAAATGGGCCAAGTGCAAGAAGAGCTGGATCAAAATCAACAAGGAAATGAAGGATATCAGACTCCCTGAGTTTGGCATGCTCGACGACTTCGTTGACTTGCGCAACATAGTCAAATCACACATTGAGAAAGATTCATCATGGGTCAAAGAACTAGCAAATGTGATAGACACAACGCCAGGTCAGGTGCAATAGTTTATGGAAAACCCGATCAAATCTCAGGTTGTGATACAATATTTAAGTGCCAGTAAAGTCAAGTATCATGCACATGCAATAGAGATAACAAAGATTCACTCATCCCTGATGGAACATAACAGATTCCCATATGCCCACACCTGCGAGGAGTTGTTCATCAAGTGGTCGGAGTATGAGAAGATTCACCCTTTTAAGTGATATCTTGAGATGACTCTTAGACAAACTGATAGGAGAGAACACCACGTGGTGAATATTTTTACTTATCTACACTTTAGCCATTATTTTTAGTTAATTTTATTTTAGAAATAAGAGCATCGACTGATTAGTCAAGGGTCAATGGTTGTTGCAAGAAACTCTCATTTTTGGTTTTGTTAAGAATTATTTTGTAGCTACCTTTAATTGAGAAGTCCTTCTGGACTAGAGACAAGTTTATGTTTTCATCAAATGTGTGTATGATTGGATCTGGAGAAGAACTATTTCCTATCTCATCTCATGAATGGATGTTGTAATGAGTAAGAGCTATTAAATCTATTGATGCAATATTTTATAGTTCTTTCTTTAATGATGAAGATGAATATTTGTGTTATTATGTGATTGATGATTAGAGTTGAGTGAATTATTTTACTTGCCATCATTTATCGCATGCATGTTTTCTTATGATAATTTGTATCTCATTCAGTAATTGGAATATTCACATGGTTAACATATTAGTACTAATCCTGTGGTAGATGATCATTGCCTACATGCTAGAGTAAAGGGTTATCCCAATCTTAGCCTCTTCTCGAGTAGTTAGTTTTTTACCACTTTTCTACCTAGTTCGTTTATACCAGCTGTATCTTATATCAATACTACTTAAGATAAAAACAAAAAAAGAGAACATCCAAACTGAAGGAGAAATCCTTCACAAGAAAATGTAAACCCCATCGATTATTTCGGTTGGATCTCAAGATCTGAAGAACCATTCCACCATTAAACATTGTAGAGTCTAATTGGGCCTCGGTGGTGGGTTTGGTTCCTTCTATTGATTTAAAGGGATTTATGACCCATAAAAAGAATTAGCGCTAGAAAGAGGGCATGAAGAATGAATGGTTGAATACATATTCCATATAATATTTGAGACAACCTATAGATTCAAAACAACCCACATGCCTAGCTAGTCATTCCCAAGATATCCCACACACACTAAGTACTCTTGAAATGAGTAACTCACCCTAGCCTGAGGAAGAACACTTGTTCCTTGATATACCTTACGCTCTTCCTCACAAGGAATTAAACCAATTCAGAAAAATTACAAGAGCACACACCTAATAGATCGATACATTGTCCTTAGCTCTGATACTTCCTTGAAGACAAGAAAAAGCAGACCAGTGGTCGTCACCCCAGACCAGGTTTTTGTGCACACAGTAGAAGACCTAATATATTTCACAATAACCAAAATTGAACATCCTCTTAATCTAATCCCTGAAATGATAGCTGACAACGTCTCTGAGCTGGACGATTTTTCAGAAGAGGAAGAATTTAACTCAAGATTCGAAGATATGGAATACAACAACGACCATGATGAAGAAATTGGAAACCCATCTCCGAACAATCAAACTTGGTTGGCCAAAGACACTTTGTCCATCCCTGGATGAGTACATAACCTTCCGCGACATCTAGAGAAGTTTCTTCCTAAGTTTGACCCTGAGACCTCGGGATTACCTGAAGATCATATTAAGAAATTTATACTATCAATCAGAATTATGAATTTCCAACATGAAGACATAGTATGTAGTCTATTCCCCTATACTTTTGAAAATTATTCTTCCATGTGGTATTTTAACTTACCCATAGGATCCATAACTAGTTGGATGAAGTTTCAGAAATATGTTTTAGATAAATTTGCAGAAGAACCTACTACGGGAGCTCTGATGGTTAAGTTGTTCGTTGCCACTATGAGTTCGAAGGAAAGAGTCAAAGACTTTAATCAAAGATTTACCATCATCTTGACCAAATTCCAACATGAAGCTAAACCTACTCAGGAGTTGCAAATCGAAGTATATGCTAATGCTCTCTCGGCTTATATTTCCATGTTTATGAATAGGGTTGCCAAACTAACCCTATATGATAATTTTGAAGAAGACAAAAAAATAGAGTTCCAAATGAAAGGATGTAAGGAAGGTCAGGTTTCATTAGTTAATAAGGAAGTTCAGCCTCCTCCTAGAAGAGGACTCTTGTTAACTAAACCTGTAGGGAAAAAAACAGAACAAGGTCCTGAAAAAGGTAATGGAGACATAAAAGACCTACAATGCATGGTTAAGAAGTTATCAAACAAAATAATAGACATGAAAATAAGTGCAGGGGAGGGAAACCAAGGCCAAAGGCCCTATAAGCCTTTCTTTAAAAGAAATCCACCGTTCAAAGCAATTGAACCTCCCCTAGCCAACCTAGACATAAATTTTGGAAATGTAGCATCTAACTCTTTCTGCACTTATCACCAAGAGAACCACTCTGAAAGAGATTTCCCTCAATGGGTGCATGCCATGAATTTGATGGCCAACTGGTTTCTGTACAAAGTCTCCTTGACTGAACAACAAAGCTGCTCCAGTATGAATATCGTCGATTAGGAAGAAATTGATCCACCAGAAGAAACAAACATGTTGATATGGGACCTTGACCTAGCCATGCCTCCTGATGACTTGTTTGAGGTTTACGGACCACCTGTTGAAGTCTTGGCTATGAAAACATGAAGTAGGGGTCAACCTGTCCCAAATGACCTTAATACTACCCAAACATTGGTAGGAAGATCAATTCCTGATCACTCGAAATCATCTTTTTTTCCCCATAAGAACCTTATAAATATCCATACACGTGAATTGCCCAAGATAGATTACAACATAGTTGAAGATTTGAAGAAGTTGAAGGCTAATATATCAATTATGGATATATGTAGGATTGTTACAGGTGAATCCTCCTATGAACAAGCGTATTGCCTCTTGGTATCTAGATCCATAAACTAAGATAGAAAGGGTGCTATCATTGGTCACTGACATCCTTTTAGATATAATCAAGATAATATATGAAGAGGAAGAAGAAAGATGTGTACCTTGTTAACGACATTTGTCCTTTCAAAGTCCAAGTTTAGCTTCAATATTGAGCTCCTCGATAGGTCTCGTGGAACAAACAAAGATATAAAAAGCTTCCTATTCTACCAAGATTATCTCAAATACAGATTTATCTATTGAAGACAAGTTCATGTGGAACAAGCATAAAATTGAAAGAAACAAGTGAAGCATGTATGTATATTAATGAGAACAAATGAAGAATAATTACAATCCTATGATGAAGGTGTGGCAGATTCTTCCAACTCTCCTTGTCCAACCCCTTTGATCAAGTAATCTACATTGATTATGCTTCAATGTCCTTCCTTATGAGATCATAAGTTAGGTGCTTCTCTATTTATATCTATCTCCCTTTCACCGTGAGGAGGCCTCCTTATATAGGCTTGGAGAGGCCTAACCACTTGAGATATCTTTAGGATAAGTTGAGGATTCCTCTCCTTTAGTTGTGGATCTCCCCTAATATCATGCCTTGACCTCATATTCGAATCCAACCACCTTCAGATATTGAGGGGATTCTTCCTTGATTTCCTCCAACAAACCAAAATTCGCCCAAAAAAGGCCAGCGCTCCCTCAAAAGGGTCACAGAGCATTGGAATGCTCCCCCAGAAGAGGGTACATAGAACCATCGCTCTCTTACAGTAGGTAGGGGAGATCTCCCTTCAAAAATTGATTTTTCAGTGGAAAAAGGCTTGTACTCCTTGTCAATTGATTTCTCTTCTTCAAGACTAGTATTTGAGGTGTCTTAAGTGTCTTTAAGATGTCGTTAGAGGGACGACATAGAAAATATAATGTTTGCGACACTTGCAACCAATATGCGACACTTGCGATATTTGTAACGATGACACTAGCCATCATTGCAATGAGTGATTTTGATGTGTAACAGATTGCCCCACAAAGTGCAAAGTCAAAAAATGATGATGACTGAAGTACTTTGTAGACTTTTTCAAGAAAGGGTATGGACGCAGAGAGGTTGGAAAAAGTTGTAGACAACCATAAAACAAATATTACGACATGTTTCAAACCCAAGGCAGGCATACCTATGCTTGAGTGGTAAAGACTTTTTCAGGTATGGCCGCCATAGAATACACCACGGATCGATAATTATATTAACAAAAAGGTATAGCCACCGAAGATACAATGTGGATCTATACTCCTATGACCTGAACTGATCGTAGCCACGAAGAATACACAGTGGATCTACGAGATGACAAGACATAGCCATGACCAATGCAAAGTGGATCTATGTTACAGTATATGTGTCAATGTTCAAAGAAACTCTGTCACAACCTGGGCAAAGTATATATTAGAGTGATGACTCAATCCAGGGTCTTCTTACCAATCTCGATGTAGTACAGATCTAACCATGTGAATATATGTCCTGATGTCGAACATGGAAAAAACCACTTGATTACCAGTCAATGAGGCAAATCGTTAACAAGTGCGTGGGATATCACCATTGATGTCAATGATTCCCAAGGTACTCTAGTACATTCCAACGAATGTGAATGGATGAGATGAAGTCAAACATCCATGGAATCATCCAATTAGAGGTAAATGATGTAAACCTATTGTCGGACGTGAGGAGGCCTGCCATTAAGGCATGCAGGTACCAAAGTACTAATTGGTTTCTAAGTCTATCTCTTGGATAATGTGTTGAAGTCAATAGGAATAGACTTGTAGAAGGAGGGTCTTGATGTATCCCCCATCAACGACAAAAAACAAACACATAGATGTAATTGGTGGATCAAATGAACATGGACTAAAAAGGGTATTGAAATAGGATTTTTGTGATGGCTAACTCTCGAGGTAGATAATTCCCTTGAACACTGAGGCATGACAACAGAAACTTGACATGGACCAAATTTGATAATGCAATGGATGTTGTGAATTTACTTTGGGTGACCCAAAGGAGTAAGGAAAATCAAAGGATTGGCTCAATGCAGAGGTTCAACAGATTCAAATGCGTGCAAAGATAAAATGTTGTGTTCAAGGGTGACTATAAGGGTACTAATGAAGTTCTCAAAAAATGCTTGGCTTGCTTCTTTCAATTTTTCCCCCATCCAGAAAGACGAGTACCTCTTTTTAGTTTAACGAGCTCGAGGAGGGTAACACATTGATCTGAAAATGAAAGTATTTGTATTGCTGTGCAAAGTATTCATTCTCATTAATATGAAATGTGCAAAGTATTTTAGCTTCAAGATTTAATCTCTTTGTGTGAGAGAGAAGTATTTGTT
>JZKD02S2426200.1:351074-366171 GCA_000966675.3 Picea glauca | reverse complement strand
CTGAAGGCACAAATCTGAGTACAGACAGAAACTGGAAATGACTCTGAAATCACAAAAAACAGTGAAAGCTGCTCCAAATAAACTCCTCTTCACCCAAGGCCCCAATGGCTCCTCAAGCTCATCTTCCCTGAAAATGGCTGAACGACACCTATGTTGGCTCTGCAACCTACTCCATTGGCTCCAGAATACTGAGAATACCCAAAATCGACCCAAAAAACGTGAAGAATGGTTTCCTGTAGCTCCTGTTCTCCCAATAACAAACTTCCCTTCTCTTTTCCCAAAAAACTCCACTAATTTCGGGAAAGTGGGAGTTAGCTTTACTAAAATTAGCAAAAAGTTCAAAATTGGCGGAGTCCGCCCAAAAAAYGCGYCAACGGTTAGATAGGGCTTGKTCATATTGCGCGGTCTTATGCACATGTGTTTGGTCCATAGGGGCTGGCCCCCTTTTTCCACGCGCCTCCAGACAAGTGTCCACCTTTTAAAGTAAATGTGCCCTTTACAAAGCAACTGCCACCGCTAGCCCGTGTGGTTAGGGTGCGGGGCTGTCAAAAGGGCGACCCAAGGTCGAACCCCGTCCACTCCTTTTGGCGCGTTATAAAACATATATAAGTTTTAATATATATATGTATGTCCTCCGCCCGCCAAGGTTTGGATTTAAAATATAACAATATGTTTATTACAGCCACGTGGCGGCCTACGCGCCCCGCATTTTTTTTGGTTATAAAAATCCAATGTATAATGTTTTATTTTTTAATTTTTAATTTTTAATTTTTATAATTTCATTATATATATATATATATTTTTAATAATGAAATAAGAGATTTCTGACTGAGATAACTTTGTGATGCAGAGTCAGTTTTGCGTGCCGTTCGCGCCAGCAGGATCGTATCGATGAGACCTATCCAGGCGTTCCAACTTTAACCAATTCTGAGCAAGTTCAATTTTGAGCATTTTTTCCACTTAGGACATGATCTCCTGATCACACATGCTCGATATAACTTACCTTCGGTAAGTTCCTCTTCCTTTGTTTAACGAACTGGAAGAAGTAAGGGTTTGGTCCCATATGGTCTCTTCAATGTATGATGGTTTAACAAGTCTAGAGAAGGTAACATCAGTTGTTTTTCATAATTAGAGAGTCTGAAAATGACTTAAACACGACTCCAATGTGGTCCTTTTTCGTAATATTAGTCTTGCGAGGCCGAAAAAGAGATAAATTATCACTCGAAAGATACCCTTTCAAACCTTTTAACGAGTGGGAAAGGAAGAAAGATCACTCGGCAATATTTTCATGTTTAGAGAGTCTGAAAAGTTCTTAAAGATGACTCCAAGGGGTTCCTTTTTCGTGGATCCATGTTGGTCCGAAAAAGAGATAAAAGTTTACTCGACACATTCTCATGTGTTTGAGCTTAAGAATGAACGAAGACTATGTTCATGAATGTGACAAGATAAAATGAATAAAACTTCTTCAAAACCTACAAATAATGTCAAAACTGCATTCCAGGGGATTAGTAGGCCTCCAAATATTTCTCAAAAACCCAAAAATAACTATATATTATGTAAAAATCAAATGTATAATAGTAAAAAGGGGTAAAAATGTCATTTTTCATTTCATTTGTGCAAAGATTTGTAGTAGTGGAGAATTTGTGCTTTGGAGACGAATCTTTCATTGTTCGATGTTGGAGATACAGTTAATCATTTTCCTCATAGTTTGGACTAGGTTAGTTCTCTTCTCCCTCTCTTTCATTTGCATGATTCACATCTTTTTTTAAGGTAACAAATATTTATAAAAAATGATGCCCTGGGTCGGCCCAAGCTCCCAAAAAGCTCAATGCTCCTCTAAAATTCATGGGGGAGTGTTGAATGGATTGTAAAAATCCCCTCCTAGATAATGAAGGGCGTGCCAATGCTCTGATGTAGTGGCTATGAGGGCGCTGTCCAAAAAACCACAAGAAAAAAAATGCTAAAAAATGACCAACGTGTGCTCAAAATATGAAGAGGTCATTTTGAATTTCTCAACGCTTGATGGATAATGTAAGGGTGTGTTGGATCTCTTATGTTCATGCAAAGAGGGCATTTTTCTTTTTCAAAAGAAAACAATCATTTTTTAAAATTTTCAAATAGCCAAAAATTCACCGAAATCGTTATTTAATGAATTTTATTGACAATTGCAGGTGATTTTGGCAACATGCTTGAGTGGAAAGAAAGAGAACATGATCTTGATTATGTAGCCACTTTGCAAAGTCCCCGATCAAGAGCCTCTTTGAGGAATTGTAGTCTCCTCAAATTCTTTAAAAAGAAAAAAATGAAGAAGGAGATTCTTCTTCTTGAATACATGATCGGGCTATGGAACATTGCAGAGAAAGGATTCTAGATGGGAACACACCATCTTAACATCAAGTTGGAAGATGTATATTTCATAACTGGTCTTTCGAAAAGAGGGGTTCCCATAGATTTATCTGGGAAGAGAGCACTTCTTGCACCTATGGATGAGTATTTGGCAAACCATTGTGTCCCGGGAGCGAGACTAGTGGGAGGGAGGATTGCAATCAAAGATAGCAGAGACTTACCTCTTTGATCCATCCTGTTTTCCATTACAAGTATAGTAGGAATTACTAGTGCGCACCTAGTCTCAAGATCACAGGTGGCTTATGGCTTACAATGTTTAGAGCCAACATTTTTCAACTGGAGTGCAGGGTTCCTTCATAATGTGAAGGAACAAATCACAAGATGTAGAGAAGGGAACCAGAAGCAGTTCAGATATGGTTCATTCTTGGTTTCAATCTTCTTAGAACACACTCCCCAAATGAAACCTTAGATTGCATTAGCAGTGCGACCAGTGGGAGAACCACGTATGGAGCAGTGGACTAGCCTGTCTCCAAGACTAAGCTCAAATTCAGAGTTTAAAATTCACCGGTGATTTCTTTTCTTGGATGAGATGCCAATTGATCATGATAGAATATTTTCCATATGACAGAGTAGATTTTCAGGGAAGCATGACTTATTTCTTCCAGTAGGAGAGGGTTGGGATGCGTCAGGTGAGAAACCGAAAATGATATTGTCAAGTGTTTTTTTTAATTTTAAAAACATTATATTATTTTTTTTGGGTACATAGGAGAGTCTTTAACAGATGTATCATTTCATCGTGCAGATAGGGGAGCAACATGTCCAGTAGATATGTCGGCATTGGGGCGTCGCGAAGATGCTCAGATTGTAGTTGATTAGGGGGTAGCAGTAGGAGGACTCTAGGAGGTTGAAAGAAACCTCTAAGGCCTCAAGACAAGTGTCCCTCCACTCAACAGGCGAGAAGTGCCACTACATCTACCTAGACACACTGTGGGGTTGCCTGAGAGTCTTAACTCTCTACTAAGGCGAGTATCTCATGCAATGATATGTTACTCAGAGCATAATGTAATGAAGGAAGATTAGAATGCTTCCTGGAGATTGTATAGTATGTATGACGATGTTCATGGGTGTGACCCACATTTTTCCTATCCATGTACCATTTTTTATGTAATCAAACATTTTCAGTCACGCCACACACACACACACACACACACACACACACACATATATCATTACAAGGATAGCATTGCGAATAACATAGGTTCGATTGAGTTGACAAACTACGAGTTGAGATTCCATGTTGATGATTCTATGAGAAACACCTGGGGAAGAGGCTTCGGTTAAAAGTATGATGACAGCATGATATTCTGCCATGTTATTAGTTACCGATCATAAGAAAATACCTTCTGAACTCATCAACTCATTAGAGTGGTAAATGACCCAAGTTGCAGAAGCAATGTTCTGAGTGTGTCGACTAGCACCATCTACAAACCTGACAAAGATAGGAAAGGAGGATGTCATCTGCACATGCAAACTCAAGACATAGTATAAGTGGCTAAGGAAAAACTCATGCATGCAAGAGAAAAATACACACCAAAAAATAAAAATACAATAGTGTACAAAGAATGTTGCTATATGTCTTAGGCATAGTACTTCTTCAGGTAAAGCCCGTTCCATGGCTCACCCAGGGAAATTCCATCGTAATCAACTAACTCGTAGGTGCCTCTATGTAGAACATGTTTCACAATGTAGGGACCATGCCATAGAGGTTATAACTTCCCTGTCCCTAGGTTGTCATGAGCCTGGTCATAAATGAGGACTAGGTCTCCTTCTACAGAAGTGCGAGGATGAACAAACTTGTCGTATTTATTTTTTATTCATTTTTTATACGTTTCATTGATGAGAGAAGCATCATGACATGTTTCATCCAACGTAGTCAGATGTAAGAAAGATTCTTATTTTGCAGAAGTGTGGGCCAAGAGTTCTACTTTAATTTTTAGCGAAGGAATTTCGCACTCGATCGGTAAAAAAATCTCAATTCCATATACTAGATGGAAAGGAGTGAATCCAGTAGTAGTTTTTACTAAGGTCCGATAAGAAGAGTTGTAAATGCCAAGACGTCTTGTTTTCCCCTACCATCTATTGGATCATAGTTTTGAGTACCTTTTTGATGGCTTCAACTTGTTTGTTATCTTGAGGATAATATGGGGATGAGTTCTCATGGAAAAAACCTAACTTGGTATGCAACTCATTCATCATCTAGTTTTGAAAATGGGAACCATGATCAATGACAATGGCTTGTGGAACATGAAAGTGAGTGATGATGTGATTAAAAAAAAAAAATTCTATAGTATGACCATCATTCAAAAAGGTAGGCATAGCCTCAGCCCATTTTGTAAAGTAATCGAGGACGACTATTATATAACCGTGCCCCCTGGTTGAGGTAGGATTACACTGCATGAAATTGATGCCCCATTTGGAAAAGGGGTCGATGGCAATAACCAGATGCAACGAAGCAGGGTGGGTGCATGCCTTGTGTTGAAAAACTTGGCAGGGTGGGCACTTTTTGATGGCCTCCATACAATCCTTGAAGATGGAGGGCCAAACATATCCAACATGTAAACTTTTCTAGGTTGTATCCATCCCAAAAAGGTGACCGCCACAAGATCCAAGGTGACAATCATTGAAGACATGTTCAAACTCTTCGTGAGTCAGACATCGTCGCAGGATGGTATCAATGCCATGATGATATAAAGTGTTGTCGATAATAAGATAATTATGAGAGTGGTGTTGAATACGATGATGTTCTTCACGAGAGATATCTAGTTAAAAATGTTGTGTCTAGAAATAGAGAATGATGTCTTCATACCAGGGATCATAAATGCTAATGAGGAATAGATCTTCATCAGGAACAAAATCTATAGGCTCAGTATCTTCATCAACACGGGGAAAATTGCAAATGAGTTCTGCGAACACCAAGGAATTTTTGGATTTGGACTTCGCAAATTCAAGATTGAACTCTTGAAGGATTACGATCCATTTAGAGTATTTTCCCCCAAGAACTTGATGTGTTAGAATGTGATACATGGGGTTCAAGTCTACGATAACCATGGTGGTGCGTAACAAAATGTAATGATGAAATCTCTGGACAGTGATGACAGTTTCTAAAGCCAACTTCTCAACATGTGAATAATAGAGTTCTGGTCCAGACAGACTTTTACTCAAATAATAAATCACATGTTCTTCACCAGAAGAGTCCTCTTGAACTAACACCATGGAAATAGTGGAAGTAGAGGCTTCTAAGTAGAGGATATAATCTTTCATATAGTTTGGATGATGCAACAAAGGAGTGTACCTCAGGTCATGCTTAAGAGCATCGAACGATCGTTGAGCAGTGTCATCCCAGATGAAAGGGGCGTCTTTCTGCAACAATCACATGAATCCTTTAGAGATCTCAGCGTGGTCACAAATAAATCGGAATAGAAAGTTTTCTTTCCCTTGCAAACTTTGGATTTTTCTTAGGTTAGTAGGTGGGGATAAAGCTAGAATATCTCTAATCTTTAAGGGATCCACCCGAATCCCATCCTTGGAGAAAACAAATCCGAGTAGTCAGCCTGATTCGATAGGGAAAATACACTTATGTGGGTGTTGTGCTGCTTATATGTTTAGTATAATGCACTCATTAATTATCAATCTGGGATTCGTAATCAACAAATTTACAAGACACCAGTAAGAAAGGTAATTTCTAATGTCATGAGTATAGAATTAAACTAGATTATGCATGCTGAAAACAAATCAAAATAGCAAACTGCAATGCACTTTGGTTGTCTTTCACAGAGAGGCTATCCACTCCATTATGGCACATGTAAGTATGAGATGGAGTTGGTTTGACAGATCAACTCTGCTATCTGACCCAAAAAACTAACTATGCAATCCACACTTCTGAAAGGGAAATCACACATGAATCATCAAGACATAGCATGGGTAGTTCAATAGTCAATATACTGAGTATGTTGTGGTTCACAATGTGTTGTTGTGGACTTCACTAGTTCTCCTTCAAATATGTATGACCACTGCTACCAACATTCATGTCTAAAAACCAAATTCATAAAAACATAGCATATGCAAAAACAGAGCAAGTAAAGATCTCTAAAAAATTATATAATGGAAATCCTAGTCTAAGCGGTACTGCTATCATCTAACAGAATTAAAGCTTCAACTGATTTAATGTTTACACTACTGAAAATAAATACTAATGCTAATCTACAAATATGTTTACCTTTGTTGGGCGGTGGGCCCTTGCTGCTTCAATAGGTCAGCTATTGAAGTCTACAGTAAGATTGTCTTCAACCCACACATTACTCTCACTCAAATCTCAAAACATAACTTCAAACTTTTATTAACAACTCAAATCATATTCAATCATAGACAATCAAGACATGGAGATAAATGGCATTCTTCTATTAGTATTCACTCAGAATATGTCCTGCAATATCATACATTGTTTCACATGTTGGTAATATGCTAACTCTCCTACTCTTCCACCATCCTTTCCACGGCTATTTAATAGTCTTAGTCGTGAAACACAAGGAGGTGAAATGATTTGCAACCCAGTTAAATGTTTAAATTTAATTATTTGGTTACATATTTTAGCTTCATCCTCATGACGCGAAGTGCATGAGGATGAGGCAATCAACAAACTATTCTAACATACCCTTGCTAAAGCAAATAAACATCCACCAATTGTCTTGGGCAATTTGGAGCTAAACTTGGTACATTCGGTTCTCTATATTGGTACTAGATCATGACAGGTAGATGGTACCGGATCACAACAGTGCGCAAATGGTGGTACCATATCATGACAGTCCACATCCGTTGGTACCGGATCGCAATAGATGAGATTTTAGTACTGGATGCATTTGGTACTGGATTTAGACAGTGGCAGTCTTGGTGCACAGGTACTGGATAGTTGAACTGGTACAGGAACGTTGGATATCTAGAGGTCAAAGATTTATACATGGTAAATTGAAGCATTAGTACATGAAATATTTAATTCCTTAACTCTATAAACCACAAAATGCATGAATTAACCATACTTTACCTTATGACCTTATCACTGGCTAATGGTAGCGTTCTTGTCATTCACCCAAGCTCTAGGTAGGCCAAAAAGGTATAAATGAAGAGTATAATAGGGTAATGGGGATGTCAATTTCAGGTCTTAAAATTCCCCCATGCCAAAATCATTGCATGTCCTCATGCAACTGGAAAGAAACCCAAAATTTTCAAAACTTGAGGCTGTGTTCTTTACTTTGGTGGATCAATGATGTTGATGGCTGAAGCCTCTTCTTTCAGCTTCATTTTGATGACCCTAACGTATTGTAGGAGTTGTATTACATTCTTGAGCTTGTTAGCAGTCTCTTCATGGTCGTCTTGAAGTTGTTGGCCAGTTGCTTTCAATTGCTCATTTTCCTTTTTGATATACCTGTCCAAGAGTTGGTATTCCTTCACTTCTTGTTTGAGTTCCTGATTTTGTTTTTGCAATTCCCCAATCTTTTTCTTCATTTGTTCTTTTGTCAAGGTCTTTGTTGACTCCATCATTATTGGTTGGATTTACTCCCTTTCCTCGACTTCCTCCCTCATCCCACATAAAGTAATAGTGGCTTGCTCCTTGGTCAAACTAGGGATGTCATCTTGGACTAATAAATCCTCAGAAGGGGAGGTAAGATTGATTGGATCTTCCTGTGTATGAGGACTGACTATTGTTTTTCCTTTCTTTTCCATACTCCTCATGGTTCTTTTACAAGGAGGTATCAGATCAGGGATGCTCACAGGATTCCTTTTCTTTTTTTCTGATTGTGAAATGGTGACAGGGGGTTGTGCCACGGACTGTTTACTTTTAGTTTCTGAGCTATGCTTCCCTTTCTTCATCATTTTTGTCGGATGACTCTCTTTCTCAACTACCACCGTTGAAGTCTCCTCTCCTAATTTGTTTTTACCTTTTGATTTGGAGATTTTAAAAGTTTTATTGACTATGGAAGAGGACCATGCTTTTTCATGTTGGTTCACTACCCTAGATGATGGTGGAGTTGTCTTATCCTTCGTGCCCTTTTTCTTTTGAGGTTCCTTATTTTTCTTTGGAGCATGCTGGGTTTCCTCCACGGGTTTGTTTTCTGTGGGAAGGTGTTGAGTAATAAGGGTTTTCCAACTAATTCTCTGTTTCCTAAGTTCATGTAAAACTAGCATTTTAATGAGACCTTGATGGTAAATACTAGTCTTCTCTGTTTTGGAGATGGATTTAACACCTCTTACCATTTTGTTAAAACTCATCCATAGAAAATATGGGAAATCGATTTCAGGGCCTCCTTCAAAATGTAATAGAAGCCTAAGATGATATATGAAGGTCACAACATACCTGCCCGCACAAATGACAAATCGTTGAAGACTAGTAATCATTGAATGAAACTCTTCCTCGATGTAGTTCCTCGGGATCCCCTTTTTCCAGTCAGGGTGATGATGATCTTCTTTCAAGAATTGTTGGAACATTTCTTTGTTCATTCCTACACCTTTGAAGTATTTGGCTCCTCTGCTAGGTAGTCCCATGACCTCCCTTAAGGTTTCTTTGTTGATTATTAGTTGTAGATTGCCTATATGTGCAATCTCTCCATCATAACCTTGAATAAATTCGTGAGATATCTTCTTGTGCCAGCCTGTGAATTTTTCCAGAAATGGCATCCATCCTGATCTAGCATATTTTTCTTGACATAATTGGAACTCCTTGGTTTCCCTATAAATTTGGAAGACCAGTTCATGTCTACTAACCACCATCATTATAAGTTGTGAGAAAAGGATCGGTTTGTAGCACAAGGGTTTGGTCAATTGATGAGGTAAGGGTTTGGTACTAGAAAGGAGTACGCTCGGGACTGGAGAAAGCTCAAGACAAGGGGGAATATGGTGATGTTATTGGTAATGTGAATGGTAAGTTTAAGTAAGGATGTCGCAAGGACAAATTTATGACCAGGTGAGGCTTATCTGGATGGCTTCACCACCAAATAAGCCATTTCATTTCTAACCATTACTGTAATGATGAGGACAAGACGTTGGGTGTTCAAGGCATCATTTTGGGATAGGTGATTGAATGTTCGGGTGGTGAATTTGATATTAGATCATGGTTCATGATATAAGATAGGTTCGTGAATTGCTTAAGGATGAAATATATTCATGGCTTATCATTGCTATACATGCTTCGTATTTTGATATGATTTTTGCCCTTAACCATGTTCAAGAGTTATGAGAGGATTGATTAGGTTTAGGCATATGGGTATGAGGGGTAGGCGCATGGGTTTAATACTAAAGTCATAATATCTAGTATATATTTTCATGCTTATTGTAGTTTTATGAGCATAGGAAAATAAATACCGTGTTACTTTGCTTTTACCTTTGTATGATTAATACCCATAGCATGTGAAACTGCTTGTAAATTGTTAGAATTCATCCTTTTAGACTGAAGTTTCTTGAAAAATTGGTACGGGAATATCTTGTACTTCTTTTGTTCTTATCTTCTTCTATATTTGGTACTGCAGGGTGATCACGTGAGTATGAAAAAGAGTTCTGAAGGGGCTCTTTGACCTTCCCCTATGTCGAAGATGATGTATATATGTATGCAAGAATATTCAACATTTTATATCATAATGGAGAAAAGATGATAAGAGCAAAAGAAACCAATCAAATTCCAGAAGTACATTTATCACCTAGCATATGATCTAATACCTAAAAAGTGAAATTGCCCTTCTTTTGATGGATTATTGACAAAGGTAGCATTCAACAGTGAAACAAGGAATATTTATATGTTTTCCAAAAGAACAGATCCCACCTAACTAGCTTTAGAGATTTACTATCATTGGATGTTTATAGATAAATTTCATAGTATAAGTAGATTAGACTCCCTAGTTAGGGCTCCACTCTTAAGAAGATTCCTTCTTAGGTAATGTAGGCTTTAGATGTCAGACCGGTAAGTTGACTTAGGGTGATTCTCAAATGGACATTTGCTTGAAGTAATTATGTTGTTGATTAATTTGGAGTTTGTATCTCATGAAATCCAATAGTGACCTTTGCTCTTTTTGTTTTAGATGACAAAAGTGAAGTTTTCAATCAGACAAGTATAAATGAGACATTTCTCAACCAGAACCCACTGCTAGCAAGCCTGTTCAGTACTCCGGTGGGGTAGTTGTGATAATTAGTGAGACGTGCCTTCCCCAGGAAGAATGCCCCATTGCCAACAGGCCTGTTCAGTACCCTGATGGGTTTGCCTAGTCATACCATAGACTGGTAGCAGTGAATTAGTGTCTTAAACCTTTTTTCCATCAGATGCTTCTTGTCCATAGTCACCTATTTTGGTTTTTATTAAAGAGTGCTTTGCATGATGACAGGGGAGGCTTGTATGAAAACCTTTTTACAAGATGAGATGGTATTGGGTTGGAAGGCATATACTCTTCTTTTGGATGTCTTTTAAAGATTTGTTTGAAGGAAAAATAAACTTTTATGCACATTATTTTCTTTAGAGTGATCGATATGTACAATTTTGTCTGAATTTGTCCATAAGAGAATGACCTAAAGTTTCCTTAGGGTACTGGTACATCCTCTTCCATAAAAGTTTTGGTAGTGTGCCCATGGTAGAGAGTGTTCATATACTCATATGTTACTCTTTAATAAGATAATCCAATGAATACTATTGAAGTCTGGTTAGGGTGAGATAGTTACTTATAGGCTAATATATTTTATTCCTTTAAATCATGCTGAAATACTAGGTAAAGAAAACTTCTAGTCTTTGAAGCGGATTATGGTTCTTTCGAGCAATCATAGGTAAGGATTGTGTTCCTCTTTTATTTTGTTTCTAAGCAACAGAACCAAAAGAAATTAAAATACTTCTTAGCAACAGAACCAAAAGAAATTAAAATACCTCCCTTTAGTTGTCAACATAACCAAAAGAAATTATTGCTTCACAAGGGCTGTCATTTGATACTGCATTCGGCTTCTTGGTTCCAGCTTAAGTGGTTGTTTGCATGGCTTCATACTTCAGATTAATTGACATAAGATTTTGAAGTATGTGTAGTATGCTTTGTCAATTAGGTAATGTGTCTTGATAGTACTGTAGAAGGACATACTTATGGTACTGGACTAGTACCGAACTGCTGGTACCAGACCATAACAAGATTTCTAGTACCGAAGCAGAACAAAATATTGTTGATGCCTACTAACTGATGTTTAGCAAGTCCATGAAGGATCAAATAAATTATAGAAATTTACTTACAAAAAAAATAGAAAATAAATTGTGAAAGTAAAACAAAAGGGGGTAAGAATCTCTTGTTACCTTCATCTTATTAAGAAAATTTGATCCACACCTATGTATAAAAATTTCAAATAAACCAATCAATCAATGTGGATCAGTAGGAGGGTCTCCTTCCTTACTGATCATCTGGATATCTGAATTCTCTAGTATACGAGTCAGGAATTCTTCTTTTGACAGAGGTTTGTTGTAAAATCGCAATCGATGACCATTCACAATTAGTGGTGTCCATTGTTCATCAATTGTATTTATCCTGATTGAACCATTATCATAGACAATGTCAATTTCGTAAGGTCCCATCCAACAGGTGGCTAACTTACCTTTGAAGTTCTTGAATCTGCTGTCATACAATAGGGCCCAATCTCCTTGTTGACATTTTTTCTTTTTGAGATACTTGTCATGCCATTTTGTTCTCTATTATTGAATGAGGGTAGTTCTTTGAAGTGCTTCCTACTTGGTTTCATCCAATTCATTAAGCTGCAAGATTCTTTGTTGTTGGGATTCATCCAAGTTCGTGCCAACTTGTACTACAGTCCTGAAGGTTTTGATTTGGAATTCTATGGGAAGAAGCACCTGCTTCCCATACACCAACTCATAGGGTGTATGTCCTGTTGTATTCCTCCAAGTGTTTCTATAATCCCATAAGGCTTCTAATAATCTATCAGCCCAATCCTTATGGTGCAGCTATATTGTTTTGGTAAGAATGGACTCAATAATTTTGTTGGTAGATTCTACTTGTCCATTTTCATGTGGATGGTAGGGTGTAGATTTCCTGTGTTTGATTTGGTACTGTTCTGTAATAGCTTTGACTAGATGAGAGGTAAATTGAGTTCCTTTATTAGTCACAAGTTCTCGCGGTACACCAAATCTAGTAAAGATATCATTAAAAAGGAAATCTACCACGGATTGTTCACTTGCAGTTGGTAAAGCTTTTGCTTCAACCCATTTAGTTATGTAGTCAGTGCATACAAGTATATACTTTTTCTTTTTAGATGCAAGGTTAATGGGCCCTACAAAATATAATGCCCATTTATCGAATGGTTCAATGACTACTTGGGCTTGAAGTGGCATTTGGTCTCGTGCAATCGTCTTACCCATTCGTTGGCATTCATCACAATTGGATACATAGGTTTTAGCATCTTTGAAAATATGGGGTTAGTAGTAACCAGATTGCATAACTTTGTAAGCGGTCCTCTTGTCTACGATCCTCCACAAGGACCATCATGGCAAGATTGCAAAATATCATGAATTTCATCTTCCCTTACACATCTCCTGATCACCAAATCTGGTCCTATTTTGTAGAGGCAATCATCATGCCACATGTAATTTGCACTTAGTTGGATTACTTTCTGTTTTTCTCTAGGAGACAATTTCTAAGGCATCTCCCCCATCACAAGATAATTAGCAACATTTGCATACCACAGAGTGAATGTAGAAATAACAAATAAATTTTCATCAGTAAAGTTATCTTCTACTGGTGCATTATCTCTCAGATGAATCATTCTAGATAAGAAATCATCCATAAGATTATCTTTACCAGGTCTATCAATAATGTTGATATTAAACTCTTGTAATAATAAGAGCCATCGTGTAACTCTAGGATTTGTTACAGGTTTGTTCATTAAAAATTTGATGGATGAATGATCAGTGTGTACAAAAGATTGATATCTTGTAATATAGTGTCTAAATTTATTGATAGCATGGACTACAACTAGCAATTCTTTTTCTGTGACCGTATAATTAACTTCAGCTAGAGACAGATTCTTACTGATGAAGTAAATAGCATAGGGAATTTGATTTTCTCTTTGTCCAAGGACTGCCCCAAAGGCTGTGTCTAAGGCATCGATATAGATATGAAAAGGAAGGGATCAATTTGGTCCTCTTAACACAGGGGTAGTTGATAATTTCTATTTTAGAATTTCAAAAGAGATTTGGCATTCATCATCCCACTTAAATTCGGCTTCTTTAGATAATAATTTGAATAAAGGGGTAGCTAGGCTTGTAAAATTCGGAATGAATCTTCTATAGTAGCCAACATGTCCTAAAAAGCTACGAACTTCATTTTGTGAGGAAGGTATTCTGATTTGTGTGATGATATAAATCTTTTCCGGATCAACTCTCATTCTAGAACCAAAAATGTGATGTCCCAAAACAATACCTTCAGTGAGCATCATTTTTTATTTTTCATTACTTAAGGAAAGGTCTGTTTCCTTACACTTAATCAAGACCTTTTCTAGATTGGTCAATGCTTCTTGGAAGTCTTGTCCATGGACTGTAAAGTCATCCATGTAGACTTCCACACAATCATTGGTCAAGTCAGAGAAAATGGCTAGGACAGCTCTTTGAAAAGTGGTTGGGGCATTGCAAAGTCTGAAAGGGAGCACCCTATAAGCATATGTGCCCCAAGGGCAGGTGAAAGTGATCTTCTCCTAGTCTTCAGGTGCTATTTGTATCTAGTTGTAACCACTAAATCCATCCAAGAACGAAAAATACTTCTTTCCGGATAGGGTATCCAGCACCTGATCAATAAATGGTAAGGGAAAATAATCCCTATGGGTGGCTTTATTTAACTCTCGAAAGTCTACACATATCCTCCACTTACCATTTTTCTTGGGAACTATGACAAGTGGCGATACCCATTGACTATCTGAAATGGGGTATATGAGATTGGCTCGAAAGAGTTTTTGCAATTCCTCTTTTACAATATCTTTAAGGGTTGGATTCATCCTTCGCCGAGGATATCTAACTGGTCTAATTTGTTCATTAGTGTAGATATGATGTGTGCATGTGTCAGGTTGAATGCCTTTCATGTCTGCATAATCCCATGCAAAGGCATCAAATAGTCTTTGGAGCATTTCAATCAGTTGTGTCTTTTGTCCTGGTTCCAAACTAGAGTTGACGTACAATGGTTTTCCTGGGCTAATTTCAACAAGTTCAGTAGTTTCTTCCTTATTTGAGGAGGCTGGCGATAAAGTATATAATTGTTATAACCCTAAAATACACTATACAGGCTTACCTGGCATCAGGCCAACTCATGCCTCTTCCTAGACAAAGCCATGCTGAGTAACTCCTCAAAAAACCACTCAAAACAAGCAACCCGCGCCCTAACTTCTCACTGGGTGCGGGAATCCGCTTGCTATCCTCTTACTGCACGCGGGTATCCGCGGGCTAGCCTAAAACAACCCGCGAGTACCTAACAATGCAAAAAATCAGGGAAATTTCCGCCGAGACTCGGGGCTTTTTATCAGTTAACTGAAACTCTCCGCCATGCATGGCCGAGAGTTCGACTAAAACCATAGCTCTTCCTAGCCTATAAAAGGAGGGGTAGGGGTACTAGTCAAAAGAGGAAAAATTATAGTAAAGGAACTCTGCCAAATTGCCAAGCCAGTTTTGTCCCAACCCTTTAGCTTT
>JZKD02S2426200.1:319457-351064 GCA_000966675.3 Picea glauca | reverse complement strand
CTTGTATGTATGTGAAGAAAGTGGTTTCAGATACGGGTAGAAGGTCAAAAGTTAAGTCTTAAGGGTCATTTTCTGCGTATAAGCTTAGAGCCCTAGCTTATTAGTCCGTAGGGTATAATACCCAACAACAATAATTGAGTGATATCAGGGTGCCAAGTTTGTTGAAATTCATAACTAAAAATATGTGACAATTCTGCAAAAGACCTTGGGTATTCAATGCAATTTGTGTTAGCCAAAAATAAACTTAAGACTTGTTCTTCTGATTTTTCTGGTATTCCTCCTACTTTTTCAAGTGTTAACAAAGGTATGATGCAATATTCCTCTCCATAAGGGTTTTCTAACCAAATAGGTATTTCCTGTGCCAGTTGGGTAGGAGGGAAGAGGACAAGTTTTTGGCTATCTATGCCATTGGATATAGTTATCTCACTAGACTGACAGATGATAAAGGGGTTTGTTGTGGCCAACCAAGGGTGGCCAAGAACCACAGGGTGTCCTGGTTTGGAGGATGATTTTGAATAGATGACTAAAAAGTCTACTGGATATTCCCAAGAAGCTAGAGTGACTGTGACATCATCTAGACTTCCTACAGGGCTAATGACTGACTTATCTGCCAACTCAATCATGGTTTGGGTTGGTCTTAACTGGTTGATTTGGATCTTTTGAATAGTGTCAAAAGGAATTACATTCATAGCTGCACCCAAATCAATGAGTGTGTTTGGTAGAGAAATGCCATTAATTTCGACAGTGACTACTGGATTTCCAGGGTCATTATATTTGTATGGCATTTCAGAAATAAATTTAGATAATTGTCCCACTACCTGAATAAGGGGAGGTTCCTTCGTCTTCCTTCCTGGTTTCTTAATGCAAATATCCCTTATGATTTTTGCGTATATAGGGATATCCTTAATGGCTTGCAGCAGAGGTATTTTTATGCACATGTTTCGTAATTCATCTTCTATATCTCTGTGCAAGGGTGGGTTAGGTTTCTTCACTAATAGTCTTTTAGGGTAAGGTGGGAGATTAATTTGTTGGGGTACTCGTACAGACTGAGAAGTGATTGGAATAGGAGGAGAGGCCTCTTCTTATGCAGGGGTGGTTTGAGTGTTTTCTTCCTTAGAGTGATTATCATTTTCTTCCTGAATTATTACTGCAGGATCTGATTGGTTTACAACTTTCCCCGATCGTAGTTGAATTTCATAGGTGGGGAAGGTTTGAACTTCTATATTCTGCACAGGGTGGGTGGGTCGATTATTGGGGTTAGGGATTGGATGGGAAGGGATTGTTGTTGGTCTTGGAGGATTATGGGCAGCTTGGTTTTATGGTTGTTGATTGGCATTTATAGATACTTATTGTTGTTGATTAAGGTTCAAGGGGGTTGTAAATTGTTGTTGTATAGGAGGTGGGAGTAAGGCTTGCATTTGTGGAAGGGTTGAATCCAGGTAGTAATTGGGAAATGTTTGCAGGGTACTATGGATATGTAGGGTAAGAGGGATTTCCATACATAGGTCCCCTCCAACCTTGTTGCCAAGGTTGAGTTTGTTGAGGTGTCCATTGTGGATAGGTCACTGGGGAAGGACCCCATTGTTGTTGTTGATATTGTGTATTAGGATCATAAAATATATTGGGATTTTGGGCTCTCCAAGGTCTTCTAGAAGGGTATGGTTATTCCTGTGAGACTCCTCCTCCCCTATACATGGCTTGTAGCTCAAGCAAGGTTGGACACTCAGATGTGGGGTGTTCTAGTGTACACAAACCACATATTTCTATGACATTTAATGGGCATTCTTTCTCTCTGTTGTGTTTCTTTCGACATCTATGAAAAAATATTGTTAAATCATCTTCTTCTTGTTTCTTTTTCAGTTTCAGAGTATCTAACTGGTTACTTATTGTGCTCAAGATGTCTATTTTAAAGTTCTCCAATAAGTTTCCTAACTCAGTTCTGATGATAGTCCCTGAGCTTTGTTTTGTGTTTCTACTAAAAGGATCTCTTGGTCCTTTGCCTATTTTAGCTTGTCCTCTTGAGTATCTCCTATCGTAATCTGCAATTTCTGAAAAAGGTTTTTGGTGTACATCTCCTAAACTCAACAAGTTTAAAACTTCTATGCAATCATCTCTGAGACCTTTCAAGAATACAATTCTTACTACAGCTGGGTCTGTGGTGAATAGTTTTGACTTTTGATAGTTGTATAAGAACCTTTCTAAGTAGTCTTCAAGGCTTTCATCTTTTGTTTGCTGCATTTTAAAAATGTCATTTTTAACATTATCCTTACAATAGTCTTGGCATTTTCGTAAAAATGTGTCTTTCATTTGATCCCAAGAAAGGATTGTATTTTCTCCTAAGCTCATGAACCATCTTAAGGCTGAATCTTTCATTGTAGCAGGAAAAAGCTTAAGTTTTTGACATAAATCGTCTGAGTAGTTATAGCTTCTACATAATATGTCAAACTCGAATAAAAATAAATCTAGGTCTTCAGTTGACATACCTCTGAAAGTGGGTAATGATGATAGTGGGATATTCTTCATGCTGGTGTTTCTAGAAATATCCAAGATTGGAAACCCAAAAGTCTCAGTCTCTATGGCTGCATTTCCTTCTTCTTCCGCCATTCTACTAATGGATGGTTCAGAAACTGGATTTTCTGTGTCTCCTAAATGTTCAATAGACTCATGTTCTACTTGTCCCAATACTGATTCTTCCGTTTTAGGTTCTCCTTCTAGAGCCTCGCTGGCTCCACTTGAATTTTATGTTCGTGGAATTTTTCCTGCACCAGTGTCAATTGGATTAGTGGTGGGGGGGTTGTTTTTGAATCTTTGGAGCTTACAAATCTACCCTTGTTATTTCTATATCTATGCATAAAATGGAAATTTGATTATTTAACTGAATTGAAATCCTAATTCTATCTTGAAGGTAAGAAGGCAACCTGGCTTCGGAAAACCCCACTCTAGTGGCCGTGTGGCTCTTCACTCACGTCTTAAACGTTTTATCTTCCTCCATCAAGTAGCCTTAAAAAAAAAATTATACAAATAATCTAGGCTAAAAATCACTTCCTACCATTTGCAACTCCCCGATAATGGTGCCAAAATGTTGTGCTGCTTATATGTTTAGTATAATGCAATAATTAATTATCAATCCGGGATTCGTAATCAACAGAGTTACAAGACACTAGTAAGAAAGGTAATTTCTAATGTCACGAGTATAGAATTAAACTAGATTATGCATGCTGAAAACAAATCAAAATGGCAAACTGCAATGCACTTTGGTTGTCTTTCACAGAGAGGCTATCCACTCCATTATGGCACATGCAAGTATGAGATGGAGTTGGTTTGATAGATCAACTCTGCTATCTGACCCAGAAAACTAACTATGCAATCCACACTTTTGAAAGGGAAATCACACATGAATCATCAAGACATAGCATGGGTAGTTCAATAGTCAATATACGAAGTATGTTGTGGTTCACAATGTGCTGTTGTGGACTTCACTAGTTCTCCTTCAAATATGTCTGACCACTGTTGCCAACATTCATGTCTAAAAACCAAATTCATAAAAACATAGCATATGAAAAAATAGAGCAAGTAAAGATCTCTAAACAATTATATAATGGAAATCCTAGTCTAAGTGGTACTACTATGATCTAACAGAATTAAAGATTCAGCTGATTTAATGTTTACACTACTGAAAATAAATACTAATGCTAATCTATAAAGATGTTGACCTTTGTTGGGCGGTGGGCCCTTGCCACTTCAACAGGTCATCTATTGAAGTCTACAATAAGCTTATCTTCAACCCACACATTACTCTCACTCAAATCTCAAAACATAACATTAAACTTTTATTAACAACTCAACTCATATTCAATCATAGACAATCAAGACATGGAGATAAATGGCGTTCTTCTATTAGTCTTCACTCAGAATATGTCCTGCAATATCATACATTGTTTCACATGTTGGTAATATGCTAACTCTCCTACTCTTCCACCATCCTTGCCACAACTATTTAATAGTCTTAGTCGTGAAACACAAGGAGGTGAAATGATTTGCAAATCAGTCAAATGTTTAAATTTAATTATTCGGTTACATATTTTATCTTCATACTCATGACACGAAGTGCATGAGGATGAGGCAATCAAAAAAATATTCTAACATAGCCTTGCTAAAGAAAATAAACATCCACCAATTGTCTTGGGCAATCTGGAGCTAAACTTGGTACATTCGGTTCTCTATATTGGTACCAGATCGTGACAGGTAGATGGTACCAGATCACAATAGTGCACAAATGGTGGTACCAGATCATGACAGTCCACAGCCGTTGGTACCGGATCGCAACAGACGAGATTTTAGTACTGGATGCGTTTGGTACCATATTCAGACAGTGGCAGTCTTGGTGCACAGGTACCGGATAGCTAAGCTGATACAGGAACGCTAGATATCTAGAGGTCAAAGATTTATACATGGTAAATTGAAGCATTAGTACATGAAATCTTTAATTCCTTAACTCTATAAACCACAAAATGCATGAATTAACCATACTTTACCTTATGACCTTATCACTGGCTAATGGTAGCGATCTTGTCATTCACCCAAGCTCTAGGTAGGCTAAAAAGGTATAAATGAAGAGCATAATAGGGTAATGGGGATTTCAGTTTTGGGTCTCAACAGTGGGTTCAAATGGATGCGGTAGAATCATCATCGAAGAAAAATAGCCCGTAGATGATTGAGATGGCCGGATCAACTGGATGCAAAGTGGGTGGGCAATTCATCGAGGTAAGGTTCCGCAATATGTTTGATATTATGGAAAGAATAGAACATAACTTGATGGAACGTAGCCCCAACATTTTTAAAGCGAAATGGTAGCTTCTGATAGGCAAATGTTCCCCACGGGAAGATGAAGGTTGTCTTATGTTGATCAACCAATAAGATGTCAATCTGATTACATCCTGAGAAACCATCCATAAAAGAGAAAATTACGCTACCAACGCAATTATCAATAATCTGGTTGATAAAGGGTGTGGGGTAGTTGTCTTTGGGACAAGCCTTGTTAATATCCCTATAATCAATGCAAAAGTGAATCATCCCCTGTTTCTTAGTAACCAGAACGATATTGGAAACCCATTTTGTTAAGGGGACAGGATAAATGAAGCCAGATTTCAATCACTTTTGAACCTCTGCCTTAATAGCCACAGTCTTCTTAGGATGGATCGAGTGGAGTTTCTATCGAACAGGCTTAATACCTGGGTAAGTTTTAATCTCATGCACAATGATCAACATATCGATCCCATGCATCTCTTCATAGCTCCAATCGAAGACATCACGAAATTATTTAAATAAAGCGATATAAGAGACCACTTCCTCGGGTGAAAAAATAGCTCTGAGGTTAATGTTTTCCATGACACCTTCCTTGATCATAATATCAACAACGATCATAGATGAAATGTTTCCCAAATTCCCCTCAGAAAGAGTATCTTGTGTGAGGATGGGAGATTGCGGAAAGTCGACAACATCAGAAGGGAAGACATAGTGTATGTCTTCTTGAATTTCTTTGAGAAGTGGAAGAAAAGAGGATTGATGATGGCTATCATTCCAAGTTACATCATCGAGGCTAAGCATTTCCATTATAGATTCATCGGAAGGAAAATTTTGGGAAATGTAGTCGATTGCTGATGACAAGGAATTTAACCATGATGGCATCGAATAAGTATTGGGTGCCAAGCGATGTTGGTCATTCAAAGAGGGAGAGGCAGACTAGATGGAAATGTATGAGGTTTTGGCTGGACTAAGTGGTATGGTTTCACCGAGTGCATCGAATTCCAATGGACCGGGTACAATCCAAGGGTCAGATGATTTCAAGGATTGGTAAACCGTAGTTGAAATCATATTGATAGTGGCAATATGATGTGCAATGGGTGGAAGTGGTGTAGGGAAGGTACCCATGAGGCTAGAGTCTTACAACAAGTCAACACCAGCGCTTTCATATGTGATCTTGTGATCTCCCAAGAATGGAATATTGTTGGTAGCAGGAACGCGAACGTCAGATGTATAAAAATCTAACTAATTGATAGTGACAATTTTACCTTGATGAGGAAATTGTACACATCAAAAAACTAACGAAGCAATAGCAGTCATGGCATAGAACCAACTTCTTCCAAGTAACAAGTTGTAATCGAGGGGAGCATCAACCACCTCGACATCAAGAGTGACAGTTTTTCCACCCAATTGGATGGACAAGGACTACAGGAGTCTGTGTGGATGAAAGATTTTCCCATCGAATGCACATAACATCATTGGGGATTTATTAAGTGTGGGTGATTTCAAGATTTTCCAATAGGCTAAAGACAAGACACAAGTTGAGGATCCCTCATCTAGAATAGTTCGGTGGATTTGTTGACTATGAACAACAACATCAACATCGAAAGCAAGTTGGTGAGAGAGTTGTGATGTAAAATTATCCAGGTTAAACATGATATTGTTGGATGATTCAGGATCAAAAGCACCAATAGCGGCCAAGAGCACTCTATGTTGATTGGGATAGTGCTGTAGAACTTCTAACGCAGACATAGAACACAGTGCTTGAGCCATATCTTCAACAATGTTGTAGTGTTGGGTGGCACGTGAGCTAGGATTAAAGGTAGATTTATGGATAGAACTCTTAGAAGGGCGTAATATAGAGTAGAATGTGGGTTTCTTGATTTGGAGTGATCCAGACAGAGGACTGACGGATGGAGGACTAATGAACAATGGTGATGGATCCCGTGAAGAACAGTTAGTGATCTTTCCTTTGTCTGGTTTAAATGGTGTGTTGTAGGTCATAGAGAGAGTGGTTAAATCAATCCCATTGAAGAGATAGATATGGGCACTTGTCGAGACTTCATCATGAGGACGGTGGTTGGAACTGCCCCCTGGAAATGGGGTTTGAGCAACCATAGATTGTTGCTAAGGAAAAGGTTGAGTAAGCACTACAGGTTGAGAATTCCCTCTAAGGAGTTTGGCCACTTCATTACAATGTGGAAAGTCTCGAGTGTATTTATTGTCACCACAAATAAGACATGGGAACTTCAGTTTCCTTTGTGGTTTCTCTTCGTTAGAAGGCAGTGGGTTTTGAGCTTTTGGTTGTTCATTATTATTAGTCTTTTTGTTTTTGTTCTTTGTCTTTTTATTAACTCCAATTTTCTATGAGGGGGCAGAATGAACTGCAGTCACCTTAGAAACTTGAGTATGAGAGGAGTTAGAGGGTGTGGTCAAACTAGGAGTGGATGTAGAAGCACATTGAGGTGCAGCTCCAGCCAAATGAGATGTAGATTAAGTCTTGATGGAACCAATATTTCCATCCACATGTGATGAGGATGAAGGTTTGGATGGATCATTAGTGGCAGGGGTAGCATTGGGAATCAACTCATATAAAGTACCAGACTGGGAATACACCAAGTCTAATTATTGGGCCCTGGAAATGGCTTCTTCTTCAGTAACTACACCACCCATAGCAACATCACGAGCAATTGGGGGTAAAAGTGATTTGGTAAACCATTCCACCAAAAATTGGTTAGGAATGACTGCTTTGATCAACCTTCATCGTCATCTCCATTCATGAATATGGTTAGAAATGTGCACAAAGTTGGTTTGATGAAGGGAGGTCAAGAGTTCAATACCTGTCTCGTATCAAATGGGTAGTTGGAAATGAGTGAGGAAGAACATGGCAAGGGAGTTGAAATATTGGAAAGAACCACATGGTAGTTCAATATACCACTTGGTTGTTGAGTTTGTAAGTGTTCACTAAAAAAGATGCAAATGTATAAAGTCGTCCATTAAGGAGTTTGATGAACACCACAAATGGAAAGTCATTACATGATTATTGGGGTCTTCTCTAGCTTTGTCATCAACTTTTGGAATACCAAAAGGGAGTTTAGCTGGAATCGCTGGCTAGAAAGGGTAATGAAATATAGGATCATTGGTTAACCGAGACAAGTCTGGGAGATCCAGAGTAGCAAGGAAAGGTAGTTGTTGGTTGACCTGGAGGTAATACTAGCGGGGCATAGGGACACCAGTATGACCATACACTAGGTTAGGTGGATAATTTTAACCAGTGGGTCCTCCTGCATAGGGTTGTTGTTGACCAGAGTACACAGGATTCAAAGGGGTTTGAGATAAATGTGTGAGTGGAGGATAATCGGATGGGTTTTGAGGATTATAAGTTGGATTAGGTGTTTGCCCATATGGGGGTTAAAGATTTTTTCCATAAGAATGATATGGATGAGTTCCTTGAGAGAGAGGAGGTTGTTGTAGACCTTGAGGATTATATCCCCCAGAGAACTGTGGGTTTCCTAAGAGAGGGGTGTTCCATGAATCAGGAATTGTAGACAGATTCTGACCAGAAGATTGATGATCCACTCTAGTTTGAGGCTGCCCCCCAACATGAGGTTGTCCCCAAAATAGAGGTTAGCCTCCAAATAGAGGTTTCCCTCTGAGACAAGGTTTCCCACCAAACAGAGGTTTCCCTCCGAGAGGAGGTTTCCTACCAAACAGAGGTTGCCCTCCGAGAGAAGGTTTCCCACCAAACGAAGGTTTCCCTCCGAGACGGGGTTGACCTCCAATAAGAGGTTTTCCTCCAAATGGAGGTTCCCCCCTAGCATGAGGTAGAGTTCTCAGAATTTGGAAACTAGACATAGATGACTGACTAGTGCCTCTTAATGGGTTATAGCCACCAAGACCGATTCCTCCAGGTTGTTGGATAAGTACAGTACTTCCGGGTATAACCTGGGTAGTGTTGACAATAGGAGTATTTAATGCTTTGTACCCAAGGGGAAGTGACGAAGTAGGCCTAGATGACAGTGGTGTAACAATGGGATCTTGGCTAACCACTATGTTACTGGTGGGTATAGTCA
The DNA here is from genome assembly GCA_000966675.3 of Picea glauca. NCBI lineage: Eukaryota > Viridiplantae > Streptophyta > Pinopsida > Pinales > Pinaceae > Picea > Picea glauca. Next base: position 342,188 of record JZKD02S2426200.1, on the reverse strand, counting down.
CAATGTGAGGGACCATCGTAGAATGGGCCTTCTGGAGATAAATGGTGGAACTTGGACCAACAGACTGCATATTCAGACCAATAGATGGTGTGATGGAACTAATGGTTATACCAATAAAATGATCTAAAGGTACAGTATAGGTAACAAATGGTTTAGGTAATTGAGACACAACAAGTGCATCAGAACCCATGCCTAATCCGTAAAGTTCTCACACCGTGCGTGGGCTTCAAACTATGTTAGTAGTCTCTGACTTGAGGGCTTGTATGAGACCTAGTCGGAGTGTCAGAAGGATCAATAACAACAAGTTCTCTGGCTGAATTCAGTTAGATAAAGTGCCTCTCATAGCCCATAGGAATGTAGAAAGCCTCTAGAGAATCTGAAACAATTTGGAAATTTTCCAAAGAGGTGGAAACTTCCTCCTGTGAGGTTATAATGTCATGAACCTCACTCTGTTGAGGAGAGCCCTTCGTATCATGAGGGGGTAAAGGGGTAAAATATTCCATGCTTTCTAGAGGAAGTACCTGTACCCTATGCGAACTACGTGGAGGGCCGATGCTGGCAGAGAAAATTTGACGGAAAAAATATGTGGCCAACTAACGAAAAAGAAACATCATGCACTAATCAAATCTAGGAATCAAACCAAAGAAACAAAACCTTCTCTTGAAGACCATACTAATTGGTGATGAAATCCAATGTCACGTGATCAAGTCAAGAAGGGGCTAGGATATGGTGGAAGAGTTATGATCATGACCTGCTTAACGGACTTATGCTTTGGTGCAAGATTCCACACAGTAAGTGTGGATTTACCCTCCAAGGAGCCCAAGTGAGTTTGACCAATGTCTATTCTAGGTACAATGAAGACTTCCCTTCACCATCACTTGGTGTAAGTACCTAAATATTATAGAAACTAAGGACACCAACTCATATTCAGCCCCTGGGTGGGTACAGTCGACAGTCTGATATGAACATATGAGCAGGATAACAAGTCTGAAATTCCTCGAGAGAATTGAGGACAAGTGGACCAGTAGAACTCCAGAGGACCCCGAATGGATTTAGAGTTCAAAAAGCATTGAGACCAAATGAAACCAGCTAAAACTCAAGAGGAACCCTCAATATACGATTCGACCACTACAAACGGTTGAACCATGGAGGGATAATCTCTATAAATCTCCTGAATGCAACATCGTGTGTAACCCATGTGTGAGAGGGGGATCTGAGAAAGCCTATACGACAATTGGATTTGACTCTCCCTATCATAGGATGCTAATGTTTGTTTTGAATACTTTGGAGAGTTGTACTCACAGCCTAATCCAAAGTGCTAATCCTAGTCTAATGTTGGTGGAATATTCTAAAAACAAAATGTTCTAGATAACTTTTAATTAACGTCAATTTTGTAGTTGTTCTTTACTCAAGGGTGTATGAAAGTGAAAATGATGGTGTTATGACTCAATTTTCCAAAAATTCATAAAATATGATAAGCAATCATTTCTTTCAATGAATGCCTATTTAAGGGAAGGAGAAAAATGTTGTTTTCACCATCAAGCATTAAGATGCAATATCCTCAATCAATTTGTTTCTCAATCAAATTTAGTGTAAAGATAAAATTCTCATAAAACTTCTTTCTAATATCCAAAAACAATCATAAAAATGTATCCTTCTACTTTGTATATGAATGATAATCAATTTGATGCAAATATTCATATGTCATTCGATATCAACAAGGTTCAAACAACTAGAAGTAAGTTTCACACAAACAAAGACGCACTCTCATTATGATTAAACAAGAAAGACAAAGATCACAAAATTTGCAAAAAGAAAACCAAAAACTCAAAAAGATTGAAAAAAAAAAGGGTTCGGACAAGATGACCTCAAAGATCAAATGGGATGGTGCACAGATCTTTGAAATTCCTCACAAAGGTTTCCACTCAGCCAGATAAATGAGAAGAAAACAATAAGACAACTCTAAATCAACAAAGACGAAGAGTGACTTCAAGGTAAGGAAAGAAAACATCAAAATTCCAAACAAGAAGAGATCAATTCTTAGAAAATAGAGTACTGAAGGCCAAGACAAAGATAAACTGAGATGATAAGACCCTGACCAAGTGTAAAAACAAAATTTGAACCTTAGAGGAAGAAAACCTAAAGGATTCTACACAAAAAAGGGGTAACTCTCTGGTGTAAGGGGCACCAGATCATTCCAACGCTCTATGGGAGCCTAGCAGGGAGCGCCAATGCTCTGGTAGCAAGGGTAGGGGGGAGCTGACCTCTAAAAATTCAGAAAAATGCCCAAAAAGTAAAAAAATCAAGCCAACTCAGTCAATAAACTTGAATTTGATGGGAACAAGAGCTAATCACTTAGATCTAAGAATCAAAGATAGTATGGAGAAGGTCAAAAAGTTGGAAAAGGGCCAAAACAAGATCTAGGAAAGGAAACAAAAATCAGAGCTCCTCCCTAGCGGAGTCGCCAATTTCTGTTACAGGTGAATCCTCTTGTGGACAAGCGGATTCCCTCTTGGTATATATACCCCTAAACCAATACAAAAAGGGTGCTATCATTGGTCACTAACATCCTTTTACATCTAATCAAGCTAATATATGAAAAGGAAGAAGAAAGATGTGTACCTTGTTAACGACGTTTGTCCTTGCAAAGTCCAAGTTGAGCTTCAATCTTGAGCTCCTTGATAGGTCCTGTGGAACAAACAAAGATACAACGAGCTTCCTATTCTATTGAGATGAGATCAAATACAGATCTATCTACTGAAGACAAGTTCATGTGGAACAAACATAAACTTGAAAGAAACATGCCAAGCATGTATGTATATTAATGAGAACAAATGAATAACACTTACAATCCTCTGATGAAGGTGCAACAACTTCTTCCAACTCTCCTTGTCCAACCCCTTTTCTCTAGTAATCTACACTGATTATGCTTCAATGTCCTTCCTTATGAGATCATAAGTTAGGTGCTTCTCTATTTCTCTATATCTCCCTTTCACCATGAGGAGGCCTCCTTATATAGGCTTGGAGAGGCCTAACCACTTGAGAGATCTTTGGGATAAGTTGAGGATTCTTATCCTTTAGTTGTGGATCTCCCCTAAGATCATGCCTTGACCTTAGATTCGAATCCAACCACCTTCAGATATTGAGGGGATTCTTCTCTGATTTCCTCCAACAAACCAAAATTTGCCCCAAAAAGGCCTGTGCTCCCTCAAAAGAGGCACAGAGCATTGGAATGCTCCCCTAGAAGAGGGTGTGGAGCGTCATCGCTTCTTGATAGTAGGTAGGGGATCTCTCCCTTCCAAAATTCATTTTTGAGTGGATTGTTTAGTGGCAAAAGGCTTGTAGTCCTTATCAAATTATTTCTCTTCTTCAAGACTAGTCTTTGAGGTGTCTTAAGTGTCTTTACGATGTCGTTAGAGGGATGACATAGACAATATAATGTTTGTGACACTTGTGACCAATATGAGACACTTGCAATATTTGTAACGATGACACTAGCCATCATTGCAATGAGTGATTTTTATGTGTAACAAGGATCCCTCAGCAAAAGGACTTTTTGTGACAAGATTTTAAATCAGGAGAGAATCCTACAACAAACACTGGTCAAGAAGGGAGTCTAACTTCCACAAACCCAAGGAATAAACAAAATGTAAACACATGTTCTGAAGATAAGAAGGGAAAACCTTTTGTCCCACCATTCCTTTTAACGTTTGAAGTTTTCAATAGGAACCTCCAAAATTGTTTGGTCGATTCAGGAGCATCTTCCAATGTTATGCCCTTGTCTATTTGCAAGCAATTAAACATTGTTCTTCTCAAAAGTGATAACCATGTAATACAACTAGACAAAACCCATGTCAAAGTCATGGGATAACTCAAAGATGTAATGATCATAATAACAACACATCCTAGGTTTGTACAAATGATTGACATCATTGTAGTAGATATCTCAGAAGCTTATGGGTTATATTGAGCTGAGATTGGTCTGAGAATTTAAACTGATACTTTAGTACAGTGTTGGCCCTTAGTTATGGAAGAAATGGAATATCGAGGAAGAAAAGGTCAAACATGAACTACGCAGGAGACACAGTGACTGTCCCTAGGTCGAAGTAAGAAAAAGAGCAGAAAAGATGGAGCGAAGCACTGAAAAGCAAGCTGTTGAAAGAGGAGATCAGGGATGACAACTCAACAAGAGAAAAGAATCGTAGACAGCTTAGCAAGCAGAGAAAGCCACCATTGGATGCTTTGGAGCACCACATGAGAAGGGAGGAAAGATAGGCTGGCGAAGCCCTGGAAACATGGTTCGAGTTGACCTAGGGTTTTAGATACCTAGGGTTTTGGGTAATTAGGGTTTCAACACCTAGGGTTCGACCTAAGGCTTTCAGTGAGGGACTATAATGTATAAATAGAGGTCGAGAGGACATAGGTCAGGTCGGTACTAATATTGGGTATTGATATTGATTGAGATATTATTATACTGAGAGAGAGGAGTGTTGAGAGTGAGAGCCTTCTCATATTGTAAGATATTCAACTTGGTGCGAAGATCAAGTCCTATAGCTAGGTGCACAAGAAGGTGGGAGACAGAGAGAAAAAGAGAGAGAAGATATGCTGACTAAGAGCACAGATCAGAAATGTAATCTTTACCTTAATATATCATAAGCACCGTTCTGTGGATGTATCCCTAGAGAGAGGGTGAACCACGTACATTTTGTGTTGTATTTGTGATTGATGCCTAGATGTTTGTAATTGTTGCACTGCTATTTTCATTATTGTGTTAGATCAGATGTATAGTTGTGCAGAATAGATCTAGCTGATAAGAGATATATGAATGTTGCATTATTGTTGTATTAGTTCCACTTGATATTCACCTAGTTCTAGACACCTCTATCCTGCAACCCCCCTCTTAGCTACTTCGGGTGAGACTGCATCTGCTTCACAGGTGTTGCCGAAAGGTCTAGTATCTAGGGCTTGTTGGTGCACTCTCAGAGTGAACCCCGGGTCTGCCCCTGTGCCAAAAAATGCTTTTGTTATTGGAACAGGAATATGTTTAAGGGAATGTCAAGTTGGTTCCCATCAAAGACTGAGATTCAAAAGTGGATATAGGATCAAGAGAGGGACTTTGATGAAGCCCAGAACAAGAACCCTAAACTGAATACTGAAGATTGGCTACAAAGATACATCTTCACCAACATTCATGAGATCTTCTTTGGGGGAATCCACTAGGAATTGTTTGAATGGTTGGCTAGGCTAGCCAATACCCAGTTCGAGATTAGATCTAGACCTCCTGTGGTTTGGACGTCGGTACTGATCCAGAAGGTCAAGAGAGTTGACAAAGCTATATCCAGAGAAATAGATCATTGGTTTGAAATTACCATTGGATGGTATATCACCAAGTTTGTTGTTGACAGAGCATAATCGTTTAGCCAAGCTGAGAGATACTTTTTGAAAGGACCTAGAGGAAACGTTTTGCACTTTCTGAAGCTGAGGATTAAGATGCTCTTGCATGAAAACCACATATTGAAGATACAATAGATTGGTCAGACCTGAAAAGGATAATGTTCAAGATCTCGGACAACAACAATGACACAAAAGCAGGACATACAGGCACTGGGAAAGTATTCCTAGGGGTTCACCTTGAGAGCCTTTTTAATCAAAACTACAGAGAAGAGGGTTTCTACAGTGGAGAAGAGGTAGATCTAACCGATGAAGAACATTCAGAGCCCACCAGAACAGAAGAAGGGGAAGCTGAAGAACTTTTCCAAAGCGAGCCAGAGACCTTAGGAACTATGAAGACCACTGAAGTAAGTAACATTAATCTTCCTATTGTCCCAAAAGTACTTAGTGGTCAGAATAGTCAGAACCACCAGAGTCCTCAGAGCACTTTTACTGATAGCTTAGCATCTACTCAGACAAAAATTCTAGTCATATCTATGGAAGATGAAATGAGGCTCCCTATATTTAGAGGAGATGGATCTGAAGACCTAGATCAGCATTGGTTTCTGTGTGAAGTCGTATGGAATATTAAAAGTATCACCGTCAAAGCCATCAAGAGAACCCAGTTCAACACTACACTAAGGGACCGCGCACTGAGCTAGTACATGAAGCTTGTCCAAGGACTGGCTTAACCTAAGCCACTGAACGAGATCAAGAATGCACTGATTGTAGAGTTTAATAAACCTAATTTAGAATCACAATGTATTACAGAGATAAAAGAGATCAAACAAAAGGTAGCAAAACCTGTTTGGGAGTTCGACCAGAGATTCAAGACCTTGATAGGCTGATTAACTTTTTAGATCTCCAATGAAAAGAACAAAGAATGTTTCATCATTGCGTTGTTACCACACATCAGAGTCCCTTTGATGTAGCAGAATATTGCATCGCAAGTAGAATCTTTGTAAATTGCCATGAATCTTGAATCAACACCTATGGGAGAATCGAGCTCAGGCATGAGCCAAATCTTGAGTTAGCTAAGAAGTTTGTCCTTATAGGTTGAGGATATGAAGAAATATGAGGAAAAATACAAAAGGGAAGATTTATGTTGTGTGAGATGCATATCAGAAGGTCATGATAAGGAACACTATCCCTTATTCCATGAGTATTTGGCCTCACAAGTGTCAATCCCCTTGAAGCAAGTTAACCTGCCCTGGTGCGATGTGTGCATAAATATGCATCGCCTAGGTGAGTGCTATTACATGCAAAAGTATGTCCAGACACCCACTAACTTGTACTACACATTCTGTAAATCAGTAGGGCACGATGATCGAGATTGTAGATCTTACGATCTCATCCATGAGAGGTCGAGAGACATATACAAGATTCAGGATGAAGTACATTAAGAAGGAAATACTCCACATTACAACTCTCCAGGGAGAGGAAACTTCACTCCTCATGGTGGATATATAGGACGAGGATGAGGAGGAGGTATGGGTCGAGGCTGAGGACAAATAATTTTTTATAACTACATGCAGCCAAGACACTTAGCCAGGGATTGTCAAAACCCTTACATAACCTGCAGTTATTGTAACTCTTTCGAGCACGTCATAGAAGAATGCCTTGTGCTACTGGCTAAGATTTAGTAAAGACAAGGACCCCAACAGAACCCACAAGTACAACTAATATATGTTGAACCTCATAGAACTGAACCTAGATTCATTGTCATTACCCGAGGAGGTGCTACTACAGGAGAGGATAGAACAACCCAAAGAAATATTGCATAAGAGTCAAGTATCAGGAAATATGAGGAGAAGACACAGGATTTTAATGCGAATAAAGAAAGACAAATCTTTGAGGAAGAAAGACAAGACTTCAAGAGGAACCAAGGATCTTCATCTAGAGTGCAACCGGAAGTAAAAGAGTACAGAATGCCTTGGACATTTGATCAATCGGCTGTGCATAAAGAAGGAAAAGAGGTAAGTACACTCATTGAATTTTTGTAGACTTGTGTTAAATTATTTCAGGATGAGAAAGCTATACAAGAGTTACATAACCTAATCAAGAAGTATGAGCTAGGAAAGATAGACCCCTTGCTGAACAGGGCAGTACACCATATTTCTATGAAGAAAATAACAAACAAAGAATTACATTTGAATGCTCAAATAGGAGAGTATGATATAGACTATGTGGTCCTCGACTTAGGGTTGGAGGTCAACGTCATGATGAAGCAAACTTGGGCACTAATGGGAAATCCCAAGCTGATATATTCCCCTATTAGGCTGTGCATGACTAATCAACAAGCTGTCAGCCCATTTGGACAATTGGAGAATGTCCCCGTGGACATCGACAGAGTTAGGACCTTTGCAGACTTCGAGGTAATTGAAATTGTTGATGATAACTGCCCTTACCCTGCATTAATATGAATTGATTGGGCCTTCAACAATTCTACTGTGGTCGATTTAAAGAAAAGACGCATGTCATTTGAAGGAGATGGCCTTAGGGTCATTGCACCGTTAGATCCAGATGAAGGTCCGCGGTATACAGAGCCCATCAGAGAAGAAGACTATGCATATGAGATGGAAAAAATCTACAAATTAACTGCTAGATAGGAGGATCACATTAACCCTACTGCCGATGGGAATCTAAGTTGGCAAAGTGACAACACGTGTTCATCAAATTCAAAAGAAGCATTGGAGAACTGAAGAACTAGATGTATGAATTATCCACAAGGATATGTGCTTGACTGACTAGAGAAGTTCACTGGATTTGTACCACAACAAGTAACTTACCTACCTTTGATGGTCTGAATCCTTTACAATCCCTCTTGATGGAATTTGAAACAATTGTACCAGCACAAAAGAGGATGTTGACTATGGATGAGGCTCTGAAATCTACACCAGCAAGATGGTGGGGAACACATAAAAGCAATATCATAGACTGGACATAATGTCGAACTTTGATGACAATGCAGTTTTCAGCACAAGTAGGAAGCTGCAAAGTGAGGTACATAGGTCGAATCTTACCAAAGGACCATGTACAAAGCTGTGAAGAGGCCTGGAGTGACATTCCTCGAGAACAATGGGTACACAGATTCATTAACACGCTGTACACAACTCCTATTAACTGGTACCTTCAAGCAGAGCTTCCCCTTATCACCGCAGATTTTGAAGGTATGCTTCAAAATTTTGTAACCACATTTTTATTTGAAAGTGAATTCCCCTCAGTAGATTAAGCATTAAATACTATGAGGCAGAAAGTATTTAAAGAGTCATATAGCCTCCCTTTGGAGCAAGAAGAGGATGAATGGACTACGCCATTCCAGAAATTACAAGGATCTTACAACATTAATGCCAACGAAGATGATGATCCAAGGAAGGTAAACATTGTTGAGATAGAAGGACATAGGGATGTGGAAGGAACAAGAGTTGAACTACCATTCAATGGAAAACTAGTCAAGATAAAGAAAGTTAATATTGGGACAGAGGAGACACCGAAACTTGCCAATGTCGGAGATTACCGGGATGCTACTACCATTGACAAAATTACAGAATTACTACATGAGTATTAGGACTTATTTCTGACCAAGTTCAATGATATGAAAGGTATCAAAGGACCCATGGCAGAAATGAGAATAGCTTTGAAACCATATGTGAAGCCAGTCAAGCAAAGACCCTATAGATTGAACTCGAAATATAAGGAAAAAGTGAAGATTGAACTCGACAAAATGTTGGAAGCAGGGATTATTGAACCCGTCGAGGAGTCAGAGTGGATCATCCCTATGGTAGTACAAGACAAGAAGACAGGCAAGATCAGGATATGTGTGGACCTCAGAAATCTGAACGATGCATGTTTACACAACACCTTCCCTACACCATTCATATATGAAGTATTAGAGAATATGGGAGGCCGGGAGCTATATTGTTTTACAGATGGGTTTTTAGTATACCATCAGATCTAGACTGCGAAGGAGGACCACCACAAGACCACATGTTCCATATAATGGGTATCCTACCAATACACAGTGATTCCATTTGGACTGAAGAATGCCCCAGACATCTTTTTTAGGGTGGTGGCCGAAGTGTTCAAAGAATTTTTGCATAAGTTTTTAGAAGCCTATTCTGATGACTAGACTGTTTTTAGTTTGCTGAAAAATCATTTTGAATGTCTAAGGCTAATGTTGGATAAATGCAGGCAATCTCAAATTGCTTTGAATTTGAAGAAGTGCATCGTCTTCTCACCATTTGGAGTATTATTAGGTCATATTGTATGAAATCAAGGATTGTTGGTGGATCCATCCAAACTTGCAATTATAGTTGATTTACCACCTCCTAGCTCAGTCAAACAACTGCGCACTATGCTAGGACATACTGGCTATTACAAGAAATTTATCAAAGGATATGCTTAGATTACTGTGCGAATGGAGAATTTATTAAATAAATACTATTAGTTTGGTTGGACAAAAAAATGCCAGCAGAGCTTCGATACACTGAAACAAAAGATGGTGGTTGCGCCTATTCTGGTCTTTCTAGATTGGAGCAAGGAATTTCATGTGCATGTTGATGTGTCTTCCATTGCATTAGGATTTGTACTAGCACAACCTATAGAAGGGGACATTGATCATCCATTAGCATTTTCCAGTATAAAGCTATCTACAGCTGAAATCAATTACACTACTACAGAGAGAGAAGGATTAGCCATGGTGTACGCGCTACAAAAATTTGGCCATTACTTACTAGGAGAACACTTTAAAATGTTTACTGATCACTTTGTGCTGAAGTATATGGTCAATAAGAAAGTGTTGGGGGGGCGAATATGTCGATGGCTTCTCCTGTTTCAAGAATATGATTTTGAGATCATAGTCAAGCCAGGAAGAATGAACAAGGGACCTGACCACCTGTCGAGGTTGGAACATGGCGAAGAAACCACTATTATGGAGGATACACTATCGGGTGCACATCTTCTCACCCTTAAGAAGATGGATGACCACTTCGCATACATAGTCCAATTCCTTTCAACAGGAATGGATCCAAGTGAGTATACAATTTCCCAAAAGAAACAACTAGTGGTGCGTGCTGTAGACTTTTCACTAATAGTTGGTCAACTATATAATATGGGATCCGATGAGATACTAAGAAGATGTGTGATGGAGGTAGAGAACCCACTGATCCTCACAGAATCTCATGAAGGCATCACAAGAGGAAATTATGTAGGCAAATAAACTACACAGAAGGTTCTACGAGCTGGCCATTGGTGGCCTACTTTACACAAATATGCTAAAGTGTATACCAGAGCCTCTGATGTATGCCAGAGAGTTGGAAAACCATCCAGAAGAGACAAAATTCCACTAGCACCACATATGACCCTACAAGCATTTGAAAAATGGGCCATTGACTTCGTGGGACCTATAAACCCACCACTAAAGTGCACAGGAGCAAGGTATATTATCATTGTGATGGAATACCTGACTAGATGGGATGAAACAGAAGCATTCAAGGACTATAGTGCAACTACAACCACACATTTTATATTTTATGACATAATAACCAGGTTTGGATGCCCTAAGACCTTGATGAGCGTTCAAGGCACTCATTTCTTCAACAAGACAGTTGAGGCCCTGACTAGAGAATTTGCAGTCCACCATCAGAAGAGTACACCTTACCATCCACAAGAAAATGGAATGGTTGAATCATTGAACAAAATCTTGGACAGAACATTGACAAATATTTGCAGTGTGAACAGGGATGACCTAGATTTAAGAGTACCAACAGTACTCTGGGCTTATAGAACCACTTGTAAGAAATTAACAACACAGACCCCTTTCAAGTTGGTGTATGGTCTTGAAGTTGTTGTCCCGATGGAGTACTTGGTACTGAGCTTAAGAATTGCTGCATTTACAAACATGGATGACACTGGCACTATTTGTGAGAGGATTTCCCAGTTGGTTGAACTTGAAGAAGACAGATTTATGGTAGGATTCCATCAACAGGTACAAAAGGAAAGAGAGAAGGCCTATCATGGCAGACACATCAAGAAGAAGGCATTTAAGCAAGGTGATTTAGTACTAATGTATGACAGTAAATTTATAAGACATCTAGGGAAGTTCATAACACATTGGCTTGGACCATATGAGGTCACCTATGTTAAAGAAGGAGGAGTTGTGCATCTGAAGACATTGAAGGGAGAATGGAAAGAGGGATTAGTAAATGGGAATCGATTGAAGTTGTACTATGACAACCAGCTGCCTCGTAGCTCGTAGTAAAATCAAAGGAGAAAAGGGTCTAGGTACCAGGTGCAGTAGAAACTGGGTACCAAACACAGAAAAGACAGTTTGCACAAGGATGGGAAGGAGACATGGAGCAGAAAGCAAAGGCTACACTTTGCAGTCCAAAATTGAAGTGACATGGAAGGATCATAACTAAAGTGCCTCGAGACAAGTCACAGGTGAGTGTTGGGGGCCTGTTGGCCCTTGGTTATGGAAGAAAGTGAAGATCGAGGAATAAAAGGTCAAACACGAACTGGAAGTGAGACACAGTGACTATCCCAGGGTCGAAGTAAGAAAAAGAGAAGAAAAGATGGAGCGAAGCACAGAAAAGAAAGTCGTTGAAAGAGGATATTAGGGATGATAGCTCAGCAAGAGAAAAGAATCATAAATAGCTCAACAAGCAGAGAAATCCACCATTGGATGCTTTGGAGCATCACGCGAGAAGGGAGGAAAGATGGGTTTGTGAAGCCCTGAAAATGTGGGTCGAGTTGACCTAGGGTTTTAGATACCTAGGGTTTTGGGTAATTAGGGTTTTGACACCTAGGGTTCGACCTAAGGTTGTCAGTGAGGGACTATATTTCATAAATAGAGGTCGCGAGGACCTAGGTTGGGTCAGTAATAATATTGGGTATTAATATTGATCGAGAGATTATTGTACTAAGAGAGAGAGGACTGCTGAGAGTGAGAGCCTTCTGGTATTGTAAGATCTTCAGCTGGGTGCAAAGATCAAGTCCTACAGCTGGGTGAACAGGAAGGTGGGAGATAGAGAAAAGAAGAGAGAGAAGATATGCTGACTAAGAGCGCATATCAGAACTGTAAGCTTTACCTTAATATATCATAAGAACAGTTCTGTGGATGTAGCCCTGGAAAGAGGGTGAACCACATATATTTTGTGTTGTGTGTGTGATTGATGCCTGTATATTTGTCACTATTATACTTTTATTTTCATTATTGTGTTAGATAAGATGTAGAGTTGCATAGAATAAATCTAGCTAATAAGAGATATATGAATGTTGCATTATTGTTGTATTAGTTCCACTTGATATTCCCCTGGTTGTAGACACCTCTTTCTTGCAACCCCCCTCTTAGCTACTTCAGGTGAGACTGCATCTTTTTCACAGGTGTTTCTGAAAGGGCCAGTAGCTAGGGCTTGTTGGTTTTCTCTTGGAGTGAACCCCGAGTCTACCCCTGTGTCAACATACAAATTGGGCACACCTTTGGCTACCGTTGAAGGGACACAAAAATATGATCAAAATTTATAGGGAAAGGTATCTAAAACATAATGTTACTGACCTAACAACCCTAAATGAATCCTCATCGACAATTTCCCTATTCTAGGAAATTATTCCTGTGATTCCTACTTTGGGAAATTATCCCCTCTCTCATTCTATGTCCCTCTCACTTAGAACTCTAAAATGATTTTTCAAGAGGAGTTGTCGACAATGGCGGAATAAACCCTCTTCTTCCAAGAACCTGTCTTAGAAAACACATAACTAGTTGGAGGAAAAGAGGAAAGTAATAGGGAAGGGGAAGCTAATACATGTTTCCCACAAATTTGAACCCTATATTTTGATGGATCTAAATCACAAGAAGGGTTAGGAGCAGGGTGTATATTCATTAATATAAAGGGAAAATGACATTTCCTATCTTGTAGACTAGAATTCAAATGCACAAATAACACTATCGAGTATGAAGCTCTAGAACAAGGGCTAAAGAAATCCATAGACCTAAATGTCCAAGAATTGAAGGTTTTCGGAGATTCTGAAAACATTGTTAGAAAAATAAGGAATACTATACATTTCAATTCTCCACACATGAAGAATTACCAATAGGAAGTGCACAGGTTAATAGATCATTTTGAAGCTTTCAACATTACAAAGATTCCCAGAGCAAAGAACATTCTTGATGATTCTCTGGCCACCGCTGCTTCAAGGCTATCACCTCTAGAATATTATGAAGCCTCTTGGTTTACTATAGAACTTCTATATAAACCCTCAGTGCCCAACAACATTTCTAACTAGAAGGTTTTTGAGGGAGACGAATAGATTATAAACTTTCTGACCAATCAAGACAATTTTAAAGACTTGGCCATTGATGATGAAGTTTTCTAGGAACAATCGGCAAAAATCGACCTTCATACAAATCAATCGATTGACAAATCAAAGTCCCACATGATACCAAAGGGGATATCCAACTTAGAAAAAAAATTTGACCTAAAGGAAAAATTTAAGGGGTCAAAAAACACGAAAACTGGTAGTTCCTGTCCCATGCATGAAACTATAAATATTGGAACCCCGGAAAACCCAAAAGATGTAAACCTTGGTAAGACAATATCAAAAGAAGAAAGGAGGGCTTATCTCAAACTTTTCAGACAATACCAAGATGTCTTTGCATGGTCTTACCAAGATATGAAAACTTATGATACACGTATCATTCAACACACTATCCCATTAAAACCTGAAGTGAAAGACTTTTAATAGAAGCTCTGAAATTACTAGCCATTCCTGGAGCCTCTCATGTGTCAGAAGTTAAAGAAATTGTTAGATGCCAAAATTATCTTCTAGTGTAGACACTCTGCATGGGTAGTTAATTTAGTTCCTGTAAGGAAAAATTCTGGGGAGATTCACTTATCCGTAGATTTCAAAAAACTCAACAGAGCTTTAGAAAAGGAAAACTACCCAGTCCCACCAATGGAGAAACTCCTGCAGATGGTGTCAGGCTCTGAAATTTTCTCTTTACTAGACGGTTTTTCAAGGTACAACTGGGTTCTAGTTTCAGAAGAAGACCACTTGAAAACTACCTTTTGAATCAAGTGGGGAACTTTCTCTTACAAATACATGCCTTTTGGTCTGATCAATGCAGGAGAAACCTTTCGAAGGGCCATGGACGTAGATTTTCGGGGAATAATCAACAAGTGTGTAGTATTGTACTTGGACGACGTGATTGTGCATTCAAAGAACATGCAAGATCACATCCAACACTTAACCCAGATTTTCAAAAGGTGTAGGAAATACAGAATATCCTTAAACCCTAAGAAAACTATTTTCGGTGTTGAGGAAGGTAAATTGTTGGTCCACGTCATATCTCAAGTAGGAATTCACATAGACCCAGAAAGAATTAAGGCTATATCTCAACTTACATTACCTCACAGGAAGAAGGCTATGCAATCGTTCTTCAGGAAAATCAATTTTGTGAGGAAGTTCACTCCCAATTTCGTGGAAACTATCAATCCCCTACAAAGAATGATCCATAAGGATGTTGAGTTTAAGTTGGATGATGAACGGAAGAAGTATTTCATTAATATTAAAACCGTAATATCGCAAGCCCTAGTGTTGCAAAGTCCCGATTTCAACAAATAATTCTTCCTTTATACTTTCACTTTCGACCAATCATTAGCTGCAGTATTAACTCAGATGGATGATGACAAAAATGAAGCCCTAGTGTTGTTCATGAGCACTAACCTCCAAGGTGTTGAACTTAACTATCCTACTATATATAAACAATATTACGCGATTTATAAAGCAGTAAAACATTTCAGACCTTACATCCTCAAGAACCACACCAAAGTAATCGTTCCTCACCCTTCAGTCTGATCCCTATTTACTCAAAAGGAGATGGGGGAAAGGAGAGGAAATTGGATGGAAATAGTTCAGGAATTTGATCTATATATAAAGCTTGCTAAACTAGTTAAAGGACAAGGGTTATACAAACTAGCAGTTGAAGCTCAAGACCAAGTAAATGAAGACCCTAGATGGGAGAATTAAATGTAATTATGATGTGGTGAAGCTTCATGCATTTCCCTAGGACAAGACTCTTGGTATGAGAAACTAACTTATCTTTTACACTATGGGACTTGTCCAGAAAACCTCAACCCAAGGGAAAGGAGAGCTTTCATGTTAAAATCTACACAATATCGCCTCATAAATTTCGTACTCTTTCGGGTTAATTATGATGGGGTACTTTTGAGATTCTTTGAACGTGAAGATGTAGATAAGGTTCTGAAGGAGCTCCATGATGGCCCCGCTGGTGGACATTTTCAAGGACACTCACGCATACGCTATAAACTATAAAACTTGTCAAATAAGCACTGGGAGAGAGAAGAGAGCAGTGGTCCCACTCCAACCGGTGACCATTCTAGGCCTTTTGAGCAATGGGGGTTAGATACCATAGGAGAAATTGCACCAAGTTCTTCAAAACAACATAAGTACATACTCATTGCCACCAATTATTTCACAAAATGGGAAGAAGTCATTCCTCTGACTCATGTAAATGAGAAGGTGGTGATCCAATTCATAGAAAAACAACTAATCATAAAGTTCAGTGTCCCTTATGTTCTTGTTTTTGATAATGTAACTTACTTTTCTTCCACCTTATTAACAAAGTTTTCCCTAGACAAAGGAATCATAATTAGATACTTTGCAAATTATTATCCACAGGGAAATGGAGTGGAAAAATCAACTAATAAGAACCTACTAATGATATTAGAGAAAATGGTTGCAAACAAACAGAGGAATTGGCATAATCTACTCCATAACGCTTTATGGGCAGATAGAGTTACACCCAATGAAGCTATAGGGAATTCCCCATAATTTATAGTATTCAGACAGGGAGCCATTCTCCCAAATGGGTTATATCTCTCATCTCTTCAAATTGCTCAGGAGTGTAGGGGGCATCCCACATCAACCTTACAACAAAGAATTGACACCCTACTCATGTTAGAAGAATAAAGGGAGAAAGCTAAATAAAAATTCATATCCCACTAGTAGATAGTTAAAAGATGGTTTGAAAAGAATAAGGCTAAAGAGAATAATTTTGAAGTAGGATACTTAGTCTTGAAATGGGATAGAGAAAATGAGCCTAAAGGAAAACATTCTAAGTTTCATAACCTATGGCTTGGACCTTTCCAGGTGGCCGAAAATATTGGGGTAAGCACTTATCGGTTACAAAATCTAAGGGGGGAACTTAATGCCCTCCGAGTGAATGGAAAAATCCTAAAAAAATACTTCCATTAATAATAATAATAATAATAATAATAATAATAATAATAATAATAAAATAATACTTTATGTTTTGCATGTGTATTTTCATGATTTTTTTTTAGCTAGGTCGATTGTGAAACGCATTTGTGTTTTCTTTTTCTATTTGGAATTATGCACTTTTGAATATTGTGTTTAGAAAGAAAATGGTTGACCTCAACTCCTGTGACATAGAGAGCTCTCTTCCTAAATCGTCACTCACATACAAACATGAGAAGAGCTAGGGAACCTGTAGTTGTTTCGAGGGGCTCTCTATCTAACTTGCACATATGAACAACTTTGGAGAAATGTCAAAAGTATCTTCCTGGTGGTCTGGTAAAACCTTAAGGGAAAGAAAACAAGCTGGAAGGGACTACATGCACCTCAAATATAAAGCTATTAAGTTTCACCTTAACCTTCTCATCTTGCAAATAAAAAATTTCCTCTTGTCTAGCTCACTCAGGGCATTCTGCCGAAATAAAACTCAACAATATCAAATAAGCACACAGTAGGAGAGGGCATGTAGATATCTCCTCTGGGGATATGGATGCTCGCTGGCAGTGGAGCAAGGTCTGTGACATCGGTGTTGGCCCTTGGGTATGGAAGTAAGCAAAGATTAAGGCAAAAAAGAAGGAATGTGAACTACACAGAAGACATAGTGACTAATGTTGGTGGAAGTGAGCAGAAGAGAAAAAAATATTGAGTGAAGAAAGAGAAAGAAAGTCATTGGATGAAGAGATCGAGGAGGACATATTAACAAGTAATATGGATCGTGGAAAACTCAGCAAGGAGAAAAATCCATCGTTGGATGCTTTGAAGCACTGCACGAGAAGGAAGGAAAGATAGGCTGGCGGAGCCCTGAAAACGCGGGTCAAGTTGAACTAGGGTTTTAGACAACTAGGGTTTTGGTATCTAGGGTTTTGAAACCTAGGTCTTGGCCTCAGGTTGTCGGTGAGCTATTGTAATGTATAAATAAGAACCTAGATGAGGGAAGAGGGTTGATTCTTACTTTTGTTATTGATATGAGTGATTTGTGTTGTGTGAGAGAGAAGTGTTGTGCGTGAGAAACTTCTGGTATTGTAACATCTTCGATTGTTTATGAATATCAACCCTATAGCTAGGTGCACAGGGGAGAGAGTCAGAGAAGAGAGAGAGAGAGAGAGAGAGAGAGAGAGAGAGAGAGAGAGAGAGAGAGAGAGAGAGAGAAGATCTGCTAACTAAGAGGATAGATAAGAACTGTATGCTTCCTCCTTAATATATTATAAAGCACAGTTTTGTGGATGTAGCCCTAGAGAGAGGGTGAACCACGTACAACTTGTGTTATGTGTGATTGATGCTATGTTATTTTTCATTTGATATACTTCTATTGAATTACAATCTTAGATCTGACAGAAAGTTGTGTGAAGTAGATATGGGTTGGTAATTGATATTTACATGCTTTGTTGTTATTGTTTTAGATCCACTTTCCATTCCCTTTGGTTGTAGACATATTTGTCTTGCAAACCCCCCCCCCCACCATAGCACCTTTGGGTTGGTTTGCATCTTCCCATTCGTTGTTGCTGAACGGTCATATAGTCGGGTCGTGTTGGTGTGCTCTTGGATCTGAGCCTTGGGTCTGCCCTTGTGCCAACAAATGGTTTCGTTGTTGGGACCGAGTTATTCTTGAGGGAATTTCAAGGTGGTTTCCAACAAAGACAAAGATTCATAAGGGGATAGAAGATCAAGAAAAGTACTTCGTTGAAGCCCATAACGATAACCCTAATATTAGTACAAAGGATTGGTTGGGAAGATACATCTTTATTGATATACACAAGATTTTCTTTGGAAGAATCCATTAGGAGCTATATGAGTGGCCAGCTATGTTAGCAAATACCCAGTTTCAGATCAGATCTAGACCCCCTGTGGTTCAGACATCAACGTCGATCAAGAAGGTCAAGAGAGTTGATAACATCGTGTCAAGAGCAATGGATCATTGGTTTGATAGTACCATTGGAGGGTACATCACCGAGTTTGTTGTTGACAGAGTAGAGTCATATAGCCAAACTGAGAAGTATTTCTTTAAGGGACCCAGAGGAAAATTTTTACACATCTTGAAGTTGAAAATCAAGATGTTATTGCATGAGAAGAACATATTGAAGATAAAGTAGTTGGTCAGATTGGAAAAGGCTAATGTTCAAGAACTTGGACAGCGATAGTGACACATAAGCTAGACATACGCGCAGTGGAAGAGAATTCAAAGAAGTTCCTCTTGAAAACTTGTTTAAGTAGAAATACGGGGACAAGGGCTTCTACAGTGAAGAAGAGGAAGATTTGACAGACAAAGAGCATTATGAATTCAATAGGGAAGAGGAAGGGAAAGTTGAAGAACCTCACCGGGAAGAGACAAAAACTTCGGGAACTACACAGACCGTTGAAGTAAGTATTATTACTCCTCCTATTGTTTTAGCAGCACTAATAAATCAGAGTAATCAAAGTCACTAGAGCAGTCAAAGCACTCTCACTAGTAGTCCACCACATACTTAGTCAGGAAACCTAGGAAGATCTATGGAAGATGAGATGAGTTTACCCACCTTCAGAGGGGATGGCTCTGAAGATCCTGATCATCACTGGTTTGTATGTGAAGTTGTGTGGAGTATTAAGAACATCACCGATGAAGCTATTAAATGATCTCAGTTCAGTACCAACCTAAGAGATCAGGCGCTGAGCTAGTACATGAAATTTGTCCAAGGAGATGCACCTAAACTGTTGAATGCCTCTAAGATGACGCTAATTGTTGAATTCAAGAAACCTAAGTCAAAGTCACGGTGCATTATAGAACTAAAATAAATCAAGCAAAGAATAGTTGAACCTGTGTGGGATTTTTATCAGAGATTTAAGACCTTTGCAAGCCATTTGAGTTTTCAGATCCCTGATGAGAAGAACAAGGAATGGTTCATTTCTATTCTCTTACCACACATCAGAGTTCCTCTGATGCAAAAGAAGATTCCTTCACAGGCTGAGGTGTTGGACATCACCATGAAGTTATAATCTGCCCCTATGGGAGAATCCAGCTTAGGTATAAGTCAAATATTGAGTCAACTAACTAGTTTATCTCTGCAGGTCGAAGATATGAAGAAAGACAAGAGAGAAGATAAAAGAGAAGATATCTGGTGCATTAGATGAAAATCAAAAAGCCATGATAAGGAGAATTGTCCCCTATTTCGTGAGTATTTGGCATCTAGAGCCCTGAGTCCTTTAAAGCAATTTACCTTACCATGGTGTGAGGTATGTAGAAATAGACATCTCCCTGGTGCATGCTATTACATGCAAAAATATGTTTAGACACCCACAAATCTATATTGCACATTCTGTAAGTCGGTAGAGCATGACGACAGGGATTGTAGGGCCTATGATCTCATGCATGAAATGTCAAGAGATATATACAAAATTCAAGGTGAAGTACAACAAGAAGGAAACCCTACCCAGTATAATTCTCTAGGAAGAGGAAACTTCAACCCTCGTGGTGGATTCAGAGGAAGAGGACGAGGAGGAGGTATCGATTAAGGATGAGGACACATTATCTATTACAACTGTGCACAACTAGGACACTTAGCATGGGACTGTCAGAACCCTTGTACCACTTGTAGCTATTGCAACTCATTTGAACATGTTATCGAAGATTGTCCTGTGAGCCAAACTTCAGGAGAGACAAGGACCTCAGTAGAACCCGCAAGTGCAACTGATATACGTTGAACCTCGCAGAGAGGAACCTAGATTCATTGTTATCACTAGAGGAGGTGTTGTTACAGGAGAATATAGGGTGACCCAAGGAAATACTACAGAAGAATCAAGAGTCAGGAAAGTTGCAGAGAAGACACTAGTTTTTTATGAAAAGAAAGAAAAACAAATATTTGAGGAGGCAAGTAAAGAATTCAGGAGAGACCAAGGTTCTTCATCGAAGACATGACAAAAAGTAAGAGAATGTGGAATTCCTCTGGAATTCAATCAGTCTGCTCTTCCAGGAGAAGGAAAAGAGGTAATAAAGCTCATGGAATTCTTACATGCTTGTATTAAGTTGATTCAAGATGAAATCACTGTACAAGAGCTACAAAATTTAACGAGACAATATGAGCTAGGAAAGATAGATTCCTTGTCGAATAGAGCAGTACACAAAGTATCTAAAAAGAGAAGAACATTTAAGGAACTACACCTGAATTCTCAAATTAGAGAGTATGATATAGGTTATGTGGTCCTCGACTTAGAGTCGGAGGTCAATGTCATGACGAAATAGACCTGGGCACTGATGGGAAAACCTAAGTTGATATATTCCCCTATCATGCTTAGGATGGCTAATCAACAAGTTGTAATCCCCTTTGGTAGGCTAGAACATGTCCCTGTGGACGTCGACGGGGTAAGGACATTTGCATATTTTTAGGTGATTAAGATAGTTGATGATATATGTCCTTACCCTGTGTTGTTAGGAATTGATTGAGTTTTCAATAATTCCATTGTAGTTGATTTAAAGAAAATAAAAATGATGTTCGAAGGAGATGGCCTTAGGGTCATTGCACCTTTGGATCATGACGAAGGTCATATATACACAGAAACCATTAGAGAAGAAGACTGTGCATATGGAATAGAAAACATATACAAATTAACATCCAAACAACATGATTACATTAACCATATGGCAGACGAGAACCTTGTTGGACAACTGATAGGGGGGGGTGAATCAGTTGTTACTAAGCTTAAACAATTATTCTTCTTTTTAAAACTCTTTGCAAAAACACTCAATGATTATCACAATAATGCAAAGAAATAAACACAGGCACATTCAACATCAGTCACATATAAGAGAAACACAGAGACAGATATTTTCCGAGGAAACCCATGCAGGGTAAAAACCTCTGTTTCTTTTATATGATAAGTAATGGTTACATTCTTTATAGTATCATACATATGAGCACCAACTCATAATGAGGCTACAACCTCAGCTTTGCAAGATGCAACTTGCTGAGAGCACCAACTCTCTGTTTTCTCTAGCTCCAACTAGAAGGAAGCACATACTCCCTAGTTTCTCTAGTACTGACTAGAAGGAAGCACCAACTCCCTGTGTTCAAGCACCCACCTGAACCTTTGAGGACACCAGTCCTCCCTAGATCCTCCCAACCACCCTGAAATATAAATCTTTGCTACTGAATTTATTACAGTGATAGAATGATCTACAGTGGCTTACCCGACTTATCATTGTTCTGTTGCATCTCGTTGCTATTTCTGCCCCACTGCCTTTCTACACATATCACTTGTGTTGTTTGGTCTTCTGCATTTTATGCTCTGTGTGCCATTTCCATTCTCTACACAATTCCTCTTCCTTGTAGTTCAGCTACTGCACTCTCCTTCTTCTTCGCACATGAATCACCTTCACCAGCTACAATCACTGTCAACTCCAATCGCAATAGCAACAACCACCCTATCTCTTCTCTGTACCGTGTCTTTATAGCTTCTGTGCACCTTGTGCATGCATTGTTCACAATGCCTCTGCATGCTGACTCTGCACCATTATCCTCCACCTCTCGAGTGTTCTGTCTGATTATCATCGTGACTCTTCAGCTTCTCTGGCCGTTTTCCCACGCGTCCAGCATTACTGGATGTTATGTTGAGATTCCCCAGTCTCTCTGGCAGTTGAGATTCTTCGTCTTCTCTGTGATAGTCGAGCTCACCTTCTCTGTTTTAGTTTCAGGCTTCCATGCTCATCCATCTATCAATTCCTTCTAAGAGTAGTCTTTCTTCACTTGGACGAAGCTTGGAGCTCTTCATCTCTTCTAGCGATCACTCAGCGGTATCTTCGACTTCTCTAGCAGACGTCATCAATGGTTTCTGGCAGTCTCACTACGTCGTGCCTTAGTAGCCCTCTGATTTTGTTTAAATTCATTTACATCGTTGTATATGCGGTGAGAAAATCTAGATGGTCAGTATTTGTGCTCTCAGATCTACGATCTGGATTCGATTCTGGAGCCCCCTTGCCATTCTATATTTAAGCGGAGG
>JZKD02S2426200.1:297370-312206 GCA_000966675.3 Picea glauca | reverse complement strand
AACGAGACTCTCAGTATGTTGAATCCCAATGCACTCCTTATCTCTGACAGCTAGCCTCCACTATGCCACCATCCTCCTTTGCTGCTGTGCTGACAACTGGCCCCCACTCATCGGGGTTTCACAGATCGCGATTCTGACTTGCACAAAATTCTTGTCAACAGGATCCCCAATTTCCCGATGAACAAAATGCCGACGGTGCCTTGATCTTCAACACCTGTCCCTCAGATGGACGGTCGACGTTATATTGGGATTTCACCTTGGGATTTCCCGATGGGAAATCTCATGCAACTCTAGTCTGATCTGATGGCTGATGGTATTTTTGAATGAGATCCAACGGCTGTGGATCTCTGTCTTCCTTCTCCTCCGCTGTGGATCCTTGAGCCTTGCTACGAGCGTTTTCCTCAACGCTGTCTCTCCTGAGATTTCACGTCTGAATCCCCAAGGGATTTTATCCTCCTTATACTGCCATCTCCACTGTTTGTACTTGCCATCAATGACAAGCATACTAGCATACTACCTGTTAAACATTTGCCAACAAACCTAAGCTGGTGAAGTGACAATGCATGTTCATTAGATTCAGAGCAATCACTGAAGAACTAGCAGAACAAAATGTATGAAGCATCTACAAGGATATGTGCTAGATTAAACAGAGAAGTTCGCTAGATCGACACAACAATAAGTAACTTACCCACCCTCGATGGTCTAAATCATCTAGAATAATTCTTGTTGGACTTTGAATAAATTGTACCAACACAATAAATATTGTTGGAAATGGATGAGGCCTTGAAAGCAACCCCAACAAGATGGTGGGGGACACACAAAAACAACATTACAGACCGGGTAAAATGTCATACTTTGATGAAAACATGGTTTTCAGAGAAAGTACAAGGCTACAAAGTTAGGTACACAGGTCAAAGCTTCCCAAAGTACCATGTGCGAAGTTGTGAGGAAGCTTGGACCAACATTCCTCAAGAGTAGTGGGTGCACAAATTCATTAACACCTTGGACACAACCCCCATCAACTAGTACCTTCAAGCAAAACTACGCCTCATCACTGCAGATTGGGAAGGTATGACTTAGAACTTTGTAAATACCTTTTTGTTTGAAATCCAGTATCCGACAGCGGATCAAGTGTTACATATTGTAAGACATAAATTATTTGAATAATCCCCTAGCCTCCCTTTGGAACGAGAAGAGGACGAATGGACTACGCCTCTCCAGAAACTGCAAGGCTATTACAATATCAATGTTGGTGAAGATGATGATCCTAGGAAGGTGCACATCATCGAAACAGAAGGAAAGAGAGACGTAGAAGGACCAGGAATTGAACTGCCTTTCATTGGACATCCGATCAAGATCAAGAAAGTCTATATTGGAACAAAGCAAACATTGAAGCTTTCAAATGTTGGATATTATTGGGATGCTGCCATTATTGAAAAGATCACAAAGCTACTGCATGAATATCAAGACTTGTTTCCAACCAATTTCACTGATATGAAGGGTATTAAAGGGCCCATGGGAGATATGAAGATCCATTTGAAACTAGATGCACATCCATTCAAACAAAGACCCTATAGATTGAATCCTAAGTATAAGGAGAAAGTTAAGATTAAGCTCGACATAATGTTGGAAGAAGGGATCATAGAACTTGTTGAAGAGTTAGAGTGGATTAGCCCTATGGTGGTGTAAGACAAGAAGATAGGAGAGATTAGGATGTGTGTAGATCTCTAGAAGCTGAATGATACCTGTTTGCATGACCCATTCCCTACACCATTCACTGACGAAGTGTTAGATAATGTAGGAGGCCATGAGGTATATTCTTTTATAGATGGATTTGCAGAATACCATCAAAACCGGATTGCCAAGGAAGATTGCCATAAGACCACATTTTCCACCGAATGAGGATCCTACCAGTATACAATGATGCCATTTGGATTGAAGAATGTCGCAGCCATCTTTTCCAGGGTGGTGGTCGAAGCATTCAAGGATTTTTTACATAAATTTCTATAAGCATACTTTGATGATTCGACTATTTTTAGATTATTGCAAAATCATATTGAATGTTTAAGACTAATGTTGGATAAGTGTAGGCAGTGTCAAATTCCCTTAAACCTGAGGAAGTGTATCTTATTTTCAAAATTTGGAGTGCTGCTAGGCCATATTGTATGTAGGTAGGGATTGTTGGTAGATCCATCTAAGATTGTCATTATAGTTGATCTACCCCCTCCTACTTTAGTCAAACAGTTGCACACTATGATGGGACACATTGGATACTATAGGAAGTTCATTAAAGGCTATGCACAGATTACAACACCCATGGAGAAGCCGTTGAAAAAATATTGTCAATTTCAATGGATAGAAGAATGCCAGCAGAGCTTCGACATGCTAAAACAAAAAATGGTTACTGTGCCTATTCTGGTTTTCCCAGTTTGGAATAAGGAATTTCATGTGCATGTCAATGCATCCTCTATTGCATTAGGAGTAGTGTTAGCACAACCTAGGGAAGGAGACATTGACCAACTGTTAGCCTTTGCTAGCAGAAAGCTATCAACAACTGAGATTAATTACACTACCATTGAGAGAGAAGGGTTAGCCATGGTGTATGCACTGCATAAGTTTCACCACTACTTGTTGGGAGGAAACTTTAAAATGTTTACTAATAACTCCACGCTAAAATACCTAGTCAACAAGCCAGTGTTGGGGGGGAGAATATGTATATGGCTTCTGCTATTTCAGGAATATTATTTTCAAATTGTGGTTAAGCTAGGGAGAATGAACAAACGTCTTGACCACTTGTCACGGTTGGAACATGGAAAAGAGCCTACTAGTTTGGAGGATACACTATCAGATGCACAGTTGCTGGCCATTAGAAATATTGATGATCACTTCGTAGAGATAGTCCAGTTCCTGTCAATAGGAATGACACCTAGTGATTATACAATCACCTAGAAGAAACAACTGGTAGTCGCGCTATAGACTTTTCACTTATGGATGGACAACTATACAAGATGACACCTGATGAGATATTGAGGAGATGTGTTATGGAGGCAGAGCACCCATTGATCCTCTCAATATCTCATGAAGTCATCGCAGGAGGACACTACGCAGGGAAAGCAATAGTGCAGAAGGTTCTTAGAGCTAGCCTTTGGTGGCCTACCTTACACAAAGATGCTAAGGACTATTACAGAGCTTGTGATGTATGCCAAAGAGTTGGGAAACCATCCAGAAGATATGAAATGCCTTTAACACTGTATTTAAACCTTCAAGAATTTGAGAAATGGGCCATTGACTATGTGGGACCTATAAACCCACCAGGAAAGTGCACAGGAGCAAGGTACATAGTCACTGCGACATAGTACTTGACTAGATGGGACGAAGAAAGAGAAGTTAAAGAATGTAGTGCTACTATAGCTACACGATTCATATTTGATGACATCATAAGCATGTTTGGATGCCCAGAGATCCTTATGAGAAATCAAGGCACACATTTCATCAATAATACCATTGAATCTTTGACTGAGGATTTTGTAGTCCATCATTAGAAGAGCACACCTTACCATCCACAAACGAACGGGACAGTTGAAGCATTCAATAAAATCTTCGAGATTGTGCTGATGAATATTTGCGGTGTGAACATGGATGACTCGTATTTAATAGTACCAACAATACTATGGGCTTATATAACCACTTGCAAAAAGCTAACAATGCAGACCCCCTTTAAGTTGGTTTATGGTCTCGAAGAAGTTGTCCCGATGGAATATTTGGTACCAATCTTAAGAATTGTAGCCTTTGCAGATATGGATGAAATTGGTTCTATTCAAGAGAGGCTCACACAGTTGGTCATACTAGAAGAAGATATATTTGTTGCAAGATTCCATCAGCAAGTACAAAAGGAAAGAGAAAATTCCTACCATGACAAACACAACAAGAAGAAGGCATGTAAGCAAGGAGATCTAGTATTGATATACGACAACAAATTCTTGAAACATCTAGAGAATTTCTGAACACATTGGCTCGGGCCATATGAGGTTGCCTATGTTACAGAAGGAGGAGTTGCATAGTTGAAGACTTTGAATGGAGAATGGAAGGAAGGTTTGGTGAACGGGAGCCGATTGAAATTATGATGCAGAAGCATCATGCAAAGCCAAAGACGAAGCACGTGCCTAGCCAAAGGAACAACTGGACACATAGATGGGAAAAAGGAGCACGTTTTTATGAAAACGTTTTAAATTTTGAGATTTGAAGCATTAATGTAATAGCTAGGAAAAGGCATACTTACATTTATGTCTTGAAGATATGAACAGATTTGGAGAGGTTACTCTCATCTACCGGATGTATTAGGCATTTAAGACTGCTGATGTAAAGTAGGTAGATATAAATGTTAGATTAGACAGTTTTAGAAGCATAGGAGGGAAAATGAATATAAACACCCTCACCCTTGTATGATTAAAAAAAAAACTTTTGATGATCATTCAAAATTCATAAGTTGAAGAGTTGTAACAGAGATTTGTAGAGAAGAACTCATGTACAGGAGCACTTGAGTTAATATATGAATCTTTGACTCATTTTCATGGTGTTGTGATGCTTACTGTTTGCATTTCTTGAATGGTATGTTTACAGTTGCTTTGTTTCTCTGTATGCATTTGTTTCAATGCTATGTTATCTGTATGATTTCATGTTGAGTGTATGAAGTCTGAAAGAGGAGAAGAATGAGTTACAATTTTTTCTCTTCTTGATAATTCCTGGAAGGAGTACAGTGAATGTCTACAAGGTGTGCGTTGACGAGGGTCTGAGTTTTATCTCAGAAATCTCAAGAGAGATACCATTGTTCTCATACCAGCTGAAGTGAAGGTGAAGCACGGAGCTGTGCAAGGTGTGCATAGGCCAGTTGAAGCTTTGGATTTTATAAATATGGAGAGAAGGTTGAAGGACCACTGTTGCAAAGAGTGCACAGGGTTGGAGACTCAAATAACCAGGGGTTATTTGAAGGTTTTCTACAAGGAGTGAGAGTAGAGATCCTTTTGGGAAGCTAGAGTTTGCAAGTGAAAGCTCAGGAAGGATAACACCTTTGAAGTGATCAAAAGGAGATGGAGGTCGAAATCACCTCATAGAAGTCAAGTTTAGGAGGGAGAACACCGAGTTGTTTGGACAGGAGTCATTGAGGAGTGCATCTGGTGGTCAGAATTCTTTGTGGAGAACTCGCGAAGTCGCGAGGACCGTAGGATCTAGAGGAGCTGGAAGGTGGTTAGGAATTGGACGAATCTGCCACCCTGACATTAAGAATCAACGTGGAAGGTTGATCGTGGTCTGTCTGAGCTGTCAGATCATTTTGGGAATTCAGGACCCGTAAGGTTGGAGTGCAGGTCAAAACCCTTGGTCACTCAAACTCCTGGTTCACAAAAGGGATTATTAGCAGTGGAATTTCAGAATTTCGGTATTTTGGGGTTCGACATTTCGAAAACCTAATGACAAGGAGCCGGGGCACTTTGCACTGAAAACCCCAAAGTCACAAAATGCGAAGTGTCTTTGGAATGGAATCCCAACATTTCAGCATTTCGGGGTCTAGGAAGTAGAGGACACAAGTGATTTTTGGAACCGAGAGTTTCAAACCCCCGGTATGTGAAATCCCAAAAAAGGGTCGCTATTTTGGAATTCAGGAATTGGTGCGGCAAGTGAGTTGGGATCGAGAATCATGAACTCTCGGTACGTGGAGTCATGAAAGGCCATCGATCATGGATTCCATGGGACATTGAGCCCATTTCGACATTCTGGCATTTCGAAATTCGGGGAATCATAAGGAAAGAGGAATGATTGTTGGGTCGTTTGCTCAAGTCCTGAAAAGACGAATTTAGTGGCAACAGGTGGTGTGCGTTGGAGCGGTCAACCCTCATTGACAATTCACATTTCGACATTTGTCAAGAGCTATGGGGATATATCGGGACTCTCCAACTCCCAAAACCCGAAGTCCTTTATGGCTCAAACAAAGGGTTTGATTAACCCTTGGCATGGTTTTAGTGAAGATCCTGTGCGGATCTCGGCCTGAGGGTAGGGGGTCTATGTCAAATTGTATTATGACAACCATATGCCTTGAAATTATCAGTAAAAGAGTGAGTAAAAGGTTCCAGGTACCAAGTGTAGTTGAAACTGGGTACTAGACAGAGAAAAGATAGTCTACACAAGGAAGGAAGGGAGAGATAGAGCAGAAAGCACATGCTGCCTTGTGCACTCTAAAGTTGAATAAAAACACAAGGATCAGATCTAAAGTGCCTTGGGATAAGTCACAGGTGAGTGTTAGGGGCTTGTTGGCCCTTGGTTATGGAAGTAAGAAAATACTAAGGTAGAAAAGAAGGAATGTGAACTGCGTGGAAGACGCAGTGACTGATACTGGGTCAAAGTGAGCAGAAGAGCAGAAAAGATGGAGCTACGTAAGAGAAATAAAGTCCTTGAATGAAGAGATCAAGGAGGAAATATCAGCAAGGAAGATAGATCATGGAAAACTCAGCAAGCTGAAAAATCCATTGTTGGATGCTTTGGAGCATTGTGTGAGAAGGAAGGAAAGATAGGCTCACAGAGCCCTGAAAACGTGGGTCAAGTTGGCCTAGGGTTTTAGACACCTAGGGTTTTGGTATCTAGGGTTTTGACACCTAGGTCTTGGCCTAAGGCTGTCGGTGAGCTATTGAAATGTATAAATAAGAACCTAGATGAGAGAAGAGGGTTCATTCTTAGTTTTGTTATTGATATGAGTGATTCTTGTTGTGTGAGAGAGAAGTTTTGTGTGTGAGAGCCTTCTGGTATTGTAAGATCTTTGGTTGGTTACAAATATCAACCCTGTAGTTGGGTGCACAGGGGAGGGAGTCAGAGAAAAGAGAGAGAGAGAGAGAAGATATGCTAGATAAGAGGGTAGATAAGAACTATATGCTTCCTCCTTAATATATTATAAAGCATAGTTCTGTGGATGTATCCCTAGAGAGAGGGTGAACCACATACATCTTGTGTTATGTGTGATTGATGCTATGTTCTTTGTCATTTGATATACTACTATTGCAT
The DNA here is from genome assembly GCA_000966675.3 of Picea glauca. Lineage (NCBI taxonomy): Eukaryota > Viridiplantae > Streptophyta > Pinopsida > Pinales > Pinaceae > Picea > Picea glauca. The sequence goes on along the minus strand of JZKD02S2426200.1, from coordinate 305,159 downwards.
TACTTTGTTATATCTAACAGATAGTTGTGTGAAGTAGATCTGGGCTGGTAATTGATATTTAGATGTTGTGTTGTTCTTGTATTAGATCCATTTTTCATTCCCTTTGATTGTAGATATATGTGTCATGCAACCCACCCCATAGCTACTTCGGGTGAGACTGCATCTTCCTCATAGGTGTTGCCGAAAGGGCTAGTATTTAGGGCTTGTTGGTGCACACTTGGAGTTGAACCCTGGGTCTGCCCCTGTGCCAACTGTCAGGGTGGCTCTGCTGGGGCTATGGATGCTCACTAGCAGTGGAGAAACATCGTAGCAAATGAATGAAGATAACAAAAAGGCCTACTGCCTATGAATTCTTTACTATGACTATTGTCAAAAGAGGGTATGGGTCAGGGTCAAAGGAAACAAAGGTGTAATTAAGGTTGAAATCCCCACAGGCAGAATCAGAGGCATCAACCAGAGAATTTTTCAAATGCAAGGGAAAAATAGGCTCTAATTTAAAACTAGTTAAGTTCTCCACCATATTTTGCATCAGCTGAGCCTGAAGGAGGAACAAGGATTCTACTTTCACCCAATAAGTCACCATTTATTGAGCACTGAACACACCCTAAAAATCCTATGTCAAATTTTACTTTTTGGGTACCACTTGATATTTTGCACTGTCTAATTCGACTTCATTGTGAAAAATGTTTCCTTTACTTATCATATTGAATCTCATTAAGTCTTTCAAATTTTTCTTGAATCTATGAAAACTCATGACTTAAAAGGATTAACTTTTAAATAAAGAATCAACAGCCAAAACATTTCACTGGATGCACCCAAATTCGACATCGGAAGTAATTAAAAGATGAATGAAAATCACTTGAAAAATGCAGTCTTCGAGCATCGATCTTCACCGGCATCGAAAAAGGAAGTTTTTTTTCATGACAAGCATCACACAAGGATAACATCGATAATCGATCCCCTTCAGTGTCCGTAAAAGGAGAAGAGAGTAAACGTTAAAAAATAAATAAATGATATCGTCAATAGCCGATAGCCGATGCGCTTAGCGAAATCGGAAGAAGACCAAATCGCGATGAACATTCGGACCACACTAAAAGTTTTTCTCTGATCGCCAACTTACGAAACTTTTCAGCATCTTGCATTTTGAGGAAGCTAATCCCAAGAAATATAGTGATAGGTTTGTCCCCGATCACCTACCCCCGATACCTTGTCAGCTAGGCGAGTAACAGTCTTGAGTGTAAGATCATCGTGTGGAGAGGAGAAAAAACATGCAAACCAACTCAGAGAACCACTGAGGATGAATTTATGGTTAAATTGGAGGAAAGGACAAATAAAAAAGGAAATGCATACACAGAAAGGAAACAATACATCCAACTGCTACAACTAGAATCCTTTCATCAAAGTTTCATGACTTTTTACATTAGATTTCGATCAAGGACAAATTACATACAATAGATGCTCTCCACACTATTTGGCCAACCAACCTGGTTTACATTGAAAACATGAAATATATAGGTGAAGGAACCACTTGGGCTGTCCTTCTCTCTTGTTATTATCCCTAGAATCTAGGAAACAAGCCTTTTGTTCTTTCGATGTCCTTTGTGCTTTGCGTAACTGAACGATTGTATCCTATGCTTCCTAGAGCTGTCTCTTGAGCCATGTCACGTTCCCTTCATGGCCTTGTGATGCTAACACCTAAAGGGTATTTTCCACCAACAGTCATCTTAGTTCTTTGTTTTCCTGATAGAGTTCAGCAATGGCAAGTTGTGCCTTTTTCAACTGTTGAGTTGGCTCTCAAACATTAGTGTCTGTGGCATCTATCCTCCTTGTTCTACTCCCGCTTTCCTGACTTGTGCCTTCTACAGGATCTAACCAAATAGTGCACATAAGTAATTTCTCTGTAACCGATCTTGCATGCGGCTCACTTGGTACTTGGGTTTCCCTAGCTTCCTTGTTCTTCCTTGGCATGCCCCTTCTCCGAGGTATCTGTTGTTGGGGAGACATGTCTTCCAATGTTCTTCCTTCTGGTGTAACTTCTTCCACTTCATCCTTCACGAGGTGTAATATCATCATTTCCGCACGCATATGGATATCTCCCTTTGAAACCTCAGGGATGCCTGCTACGAGTGAGAACAAATCCCAATCGCTTTTGGGGCCTGGCCTAGAATTTCTACTGCTTCGAGTGCCCCTTCTTATTTTTTGAGGGGTTCCCATGGTGCAACATGTATATGTACTATGTGCAGGGGGACTTGGCGAAGGCTAGAGGTGGAAAACTTGATTAATCTGGGCTCACGAGACGAACTACCAACAATGCATAAGCTTAGCTAGTGAGTAGAATGCATGTAGAACATCCAACATTTATAATAGAGAGGGAAGTAGGTGTAAATGTGTCAAGGAACACTGAATTGATGGTGAATGGATGTTTTGAAGTGAACTAGATATTTTTTGTGGCACATCCATGTGACGAATACATTCTAGGGCATGTGAGGTACAACAGATAGGAGTTGCAGGGCGTGTGTGACACGAGCGTTGTTATTTTTCATTCTTCCATCCTTCATGATGAGATGATGATGGTTGTTTCACTTGCCGATGTAACTTCTATTTAAAAAAATTTCCTCGACCTGAGGCACCTAACGACTTCAACCAACTCTTTTGGAGCATACTCATACTCTTAACACGTGTTTGTCTCTGACATCCTTTCCCAACTCCAAGGGCCAACTGGCCACTGGCGTGATTTTGACCCTCATGTTATTTTGTACCCTATCTTTCATGCTATGACACACAGATGTAACCCGACTAAGACCCACCCTAACTAGAGAAAAAATGACGGCGCTAACAAAAGTGAAGCAAGCACTTTGAAAGCGGTAGAGATCACGTGAGTATCAAATAACCAGGTTTAGTAAGCTTTACAAGTATGCACCAGTCTGGATTTTTCAAGCTTACATTTTAAACATGTATTTTACCCAGTGTTTCTCTATATGCGATCTCCAAAGGATTTCATTTTTTAATCGTAAGAAAGATGCCTCCGAATATTGGACAAGAATGGCTCCGGAGCCTCATCGATAATTCAAGAAAAATAGGCCAAGTGTGAGAACAACTGGATCAAAATCAACAAGGCAATGAAGGATATTGGACTCCCCCAATTTTGCATGCCCGATGACTTTGTCGACTTATGTGACATAGTCAAATCACACATCGAGCAAGATTCATCATGGGTCAAAGAACTAGCAAAGGTGGCAGACATAGCGCCATATTAGGTGTGATACTTTATGGAACACCTAATCAAAGCTCAGGTTGTTCTGCAAATTTTAAGTGCCATTATAGTCAAGTATCAGGCACATGCATTAGATATAATAGAGATTAACTCAAACCTGATGGAAAAACACATATTCCCAGATGCCCACACCTGTGAGGAGTTGTTCATGAAGTGGTCAGAGTACAAGAAGAATCACGCTTTTAAGTGATATCTTGATATGACTCTTAGACAAACTAATAAGAGAGAACGCCACCTGGAGAATTTTTTTTACTTATCTGCACTTTAGCCGTTATTTTTAGTTAATTTTGTGTTATAAATAAGAGCATTGACTGATTAGTCAAGGGTCGATGGTTGTTGCAAGAAACTCTCATTTTTTGTTTTGTTAAGAATTATTTTGGATCTACCTTTAATTAAGAAGTCCTTCTGGACCGGAGACAAGTTTATGATTTCATCAAATGCGTGTATGATTGGATGTGGAGAAGAAATATTTCCTATCTCGTCTCATGAATGGATTCTATAACGAGTAAGAGCTATTAAATCTATTGATAAGTTATCTAATGCAATATTTTACAATTATTTATTTATTGATGAAGATGAATATTTATGTTATTATGTGATTGATGATTAGAGTTGAGTGAATTCTTTTAATTGTCTCCATTTATCACATGCCTTTTTTATTTTGATAATTTGTATCTCAATCAATAATTGGAATATTCACATGGTTAACGTATTAGTACTAGGCCTTTGGTAGATGATCATTGTCTGTACGCTAGAGTAAAGGGTTATCTCAAGCTCAACATCTTCTCTAGTAGTTAGTTTCTTCCCACTTTTCTACCTAGTTGTCTTATACCGGTTGTATCTTATATCAATCCTACCTAAGATAAAAACAAAAAAAGAGAACGTCTGAATTGAAGGAGAAAGCCTTCACAATAAAATGTAAATCCCAACGATTATTTCAGCCGGATCACAAGATTTGGAGAACCATTCCAACATTAAACATTGTAGAGTCTAATTGGGCCTTGGTGGTGGGTTTGGTTCATGTTGTTGAGTTAAAGGGATTTAGGACCCATCAACACTATCCCAACCATTGGATATATGATGTATTCAGTTTGTCATTGATCGTTTCGGGAGGATAGGGGTGTTGTAATGTCAAGACCTCTAAAGATGGAAGTCATGAAGTAATGTGTACCGTGGATCTAAGGATCCTTTGGGACCCTTCTCGACCATCCATCATAAAGGAAACATGGCACTAGATCCTGTACTCTAGAGGTTTAACACACCAAAAGGAAGCAGGTGTAAAAGGTTGAAGACTCCCGAAGTCGCAAGGAGCTAGAGGAGATCTGAACCGTCCATCAATCGGGATGTGTGTCAGTATATCATTAACTCTGGAGGAGAGACACTGCTGAGGATTTGAAGCTTGGTTCTTCAATAATAACAAAATCTTGGAGTAATGGAGTAGATATTGACCGTCCATCATAAAGGACGTGTGGTGGGAGACCCTTTAGTCCATAAAATGGACAATCTGGGAGGTTATAGGTGGGAGCGGGTGAAATCACTGAAGTCCCAAAGAGTTGAAGTGTCGGAATAGATCCTATTCGTTGGCGTAGGAATACATGTGGAAGTAGATTGTCAACTCCAGAGAAGAGCTAATCTAGAGGAAATGAGGTGAGGTGATTCAAAAAAACTTGAAGCTCAAAGTAGCAGAGAAGATCTCAGTTTTCCGACAGTCGAAGACACATGGTAGGAGATCCTGCATTCCAGAGGATCGAGAGTATAAGGGTGGAAAGACTCTCGAAGAGTCAGAATTTGGAACAAATCAGAGCCATCTGTCAGTAGAGTACAGGTGTCAGCAGATCCTTCATTTTGGATGATAACCACTTTGAAGGTTTGTATTTGTGAGTACTTTGGAGTTCGCTGAAGCATAGAGTCTCGAAGTACATTATAACCGCTGATGTTTGATGGACGTGTGGTGTAAGATCATGCAATCCAGAGACTTGGCACTCTGAAAGACTTGAGGAGAGGTGTTTTGGAATTCACCAAAGCCCATAGGCCCGAATTAATAATGGATCGTTGATATTTAAATAGAACAGGGACAACTATTCCCCGTAGCAGACCCAAATTTCGCCAAATCAACAGTTCAGGAGAGTTGTGGTGTCCTAAGTTGAAAACTTTTGGATCCCAATGCTATAAAGTACCGAAATAGGCACCTGTTGTCTTGGCATCTGGTCATAGCCCGCAGTTGTATGAGATTGTATATAGAGGGAAGGGGTTAGACCTGGAATTCAAATTTGAAGTTCGAACATTGAATTCCCTGTTACCCTATGATTTATCCAAGGACCAAGCCCAGTCGTTGGATTGGTTGGAGGATGGATCTCCGCCATAGATTTAGGAACATTGGAAGCTCTAGCATGTCAGAGAACTCAGGATGAATCATATTGAGTCAGATCCACATGGAAGCCAAGTGGCCCCGACCAATGAACACTTGAGGAACTTGGGAGAGGTATATCTACTAGTTCTAAGCTCGATTTTGAGCATGGATACTGTGGTTGAAAATATCTGGATGAGCAGAATGGGATAGAGACCCAAAATGTAGGATTTGATTACTTAAGGAGAAAAAAAAAATGTGGACCCCACCATGGGTGTGTTACAAATCGATATCATAGTATGGCAACAACACTTGGACTACTTGGGCTCATGCACGAGTCATATGAAAATATTTGTGGAGAACTTTAAGGGGTAACACCCCATCTTACCGCATTCCTAAGAGGCTTAGAAAAACTTTAATGAAGAGAGGAATGATATCCTTTAGTATTGATCAGAGAGTTCTTTCAGATTCATCACATAGGTTTTTTGGTTTTCGACGTTTCGGACCAAACTAGTGTGGTCCATCATCAGGAAAGCGTTTTGTGAGAAATGAAGGAAAAAATAATATAACATGTATATAAATACTTGAAAAGTTTTTATAAGGAGCCGACTTATTGAAAATGAAATCAAGAATTATAAAATTATAAAATTTTAGAAATAATAATTGTTTGTTTAAATAATTAATTATTTGTTTGTTTAATAATTAATTATTTGTTTGTTTATTAATTTTTATTTAATAAGAGCCAACTGGAAAATGTTTATAAATTAATATTTAGAATTATTCATATTGGATAGGGTATAGCAGAGATGACGCAGACGGTCAAGGTTGTCATTGATGGCAATCGGTTGGTTATGGAGCACGCACAAGAGATGCTGGAACATAGAAGCTAGAACACAGATGCTGGAACACAAATGCTAGAACACAGAAGCTGAATCACAGATGCTGAAACACAAATGCTGGAACACAGATGCTGGAACACAGATGCTGGAACACAGATGATGAAACACAAATGCTGGAACACAAGTGCTGGAACACAAATGCTGGAGCATAGAAGTTGAATCACAAATGTTGGAACACAGATGCTGGAACGCAGATGCTGAAACACAGATGCAGAAACACAATGCTGAAACAGGGATGGAACTTATGCGGAAACACAGTGCTGTAACAGCTGAAACACAGTAATGTTACATATGCTGAAACACAGGGCTGGAACAGTTGTTGAAACACAATGTTGTTACATATGCTGAAACACAGCACTGGGCTGAAACACAGTGCTGGAAACTATGCTAAAACAACGCTGGATCTTTGCTGATAAAAACGCACGCCTTAGCCACGGCCATGACTAGCAGCAGAAGTTACCAATCGTTTTCTTTAAGAAATAGCACGAATGATGCCATTCACAACGCGATTGGTGTGGCCAGCATCAAATGGATATAATGCACAATCAACGAAGCTTGACATCGCTAAATCCAGGGTTTTGCGGGGGTCCTTCATCTTCTTTGACAAGTCTGGAAGTTTTTGCCAGTTGGGTTTCTCTAATCACTCTGGACGGTGGAAGGAGTTTCAGTCTAAAATTAGACTGGTAGTTAAGACAGGAGGAACACAGGGTTGCATGATGTGGCATGCGTAGAGGAGGCATGCAAAGAGCCAGTTCAGAAAATCAGGGAGAATGCTGGCATGCGAAAAGCAGAAGAAAGAATGAAAGAAAGGGAAACTGCAGTTGCATGATGTGGCATGCGTAGAGGAGGCATGCAAAGAGCCAGTTCAGAAAATCAGGGAGAATGCTGGCATGCGAAAAGCAGAAGAAAGAATGAAAGAAAGGGAAACTGCAGTTGGAGTTGAGAAAAGCAAGGAAAACCTCTGCATGTGGAAAAACAATATAATGCGCTGGAAGCAAGATGGAAGCGTGGTTGTAGTGAGAGGGAGAGAGAGCTCTGGATGTGAGAAAAGGAATATGAGAATCTGCGTGACAGGAGAAGAAGCAGAGAATGGACTGCAGAGGACAGTGAAGCAGAGCAGCAGATCAAAGACAGTGAAGAATGCAGAGTAGATTAGCAGAAAGGGTAAGCAAGCTATATCAGAATGAACAAGTTGATTTGAGCAATATTTATTTTGGAAAATAAGGGTGGTAGGGTGGTGCTAGGGAGACGTATGTCTCTTTCTCTGCA
>JZKD02S2426200.1:253674-274042 GCA_000966675.3 Picea glauca | reverse complement strand
GGATCTTAGGAACACCTTGCATTGTGTGTGATGGTGAATGATTCCTTGAATGTTTTCATAATGTTTTATGTTTAGTTTTGACATAACTACACTTACAATTTGTCATACGGAAAGACACACATGGCCTTCCAAGCAAGTTAATTCAAGCACACAATTAACGCTAGTGAAGTACAAGTAATCAAATCACATATGATCAAGCATCTATGAATATAATTATCAAGCATTCAAGTCGTCAACCACATCAGCAATGGACAAATCAAAGCATTCAAACTCAACACATCATGGAGCATTTGTAATTCAATTGTAACTTGCAAAAATGTTTGTTGTAAGATCACTTGATCGAGTTGAATTGTACTTGCAATAGTAAGAATAAAATCAAGTTGAGTTGAATTGAATTTGTCATAAGGTGCATTCTCGGTTGAGCCCGACACCAAAGATTCATTGTCATTTTGAGTAAAATTGACAAGGATGAGTACTTGAAACTCAAATCATTGTAATACTTTGGGATGCATTTTCGGTGGTAATCAACATCCTCAACTTCCTAGAAGAAACAAAGAAAGAAGAGTTCAAGTGAGCGTGAATAGAAAGATAGCATGAAGTTCAAGTGAGCGAGTTGCAGATAATCCTTCTTCTGTCGAGTCAAAATTGTAATAAGGATATACCTACACAAGGAGACCTTTTTTAGTGTTTTTAAAATGGCTCGAAGTCTTGAATTATTAGAGTTACTGAACACTCTAATAAACACCACTGAAGACAACACAGTGATATTAAACAAAACAACTCTTCAATAAATTCTAACTTGTTTGCAACTGATGCAAGCTAAAGTTAGACTTCTTCAATCTCTATCCCAGCTATTGAATGATGAGTTGACTGATCTCAAAAATCAACAGCCAATGAAGTGTTTTGAACTAGTTTTTGTTCAGCACAACCCTCTCTATGATGATGATGATGATGATGATGTTTTTGATCAACAGTCAATGAAGGAACAACACAGTGATACAACTTTAGAATCAGTTTCAGAAGAAGTTGAATCTATTCATAAACCTACATTTCAAGATTTTTCTTTTGATTTCAGTAAAGAAAACCTTTCAATGATGCATCAACATGTAGTAAATCCACTTCCATGTATTTCAAAGCAACATGTTCAGAATACTCTTTCCAAGCCCATCATCAGACCTTGGGAAGAAATCATCTACAACAAGAATAGAATAGGACTTGGATATGACAAGGAAGTTACCTTTCCTATTCCTGATTATTCCAAACCAATCAAGTTCCAAAGTGTTGGATTCCTTCAAGAAGCTTCAACTTCACCTGTTCAAGTTCAACATCAGAATGATAAGTGTCAACATTGCAATCGAGTTGGTCACAAGGAGAATCAATGTTTTGATCTCCATCCTTCCCATCATTGTGGAAAGCATAACCATTCTTCAGACAGATGTTCAACACTGAAGAAACCTGCAAGATTGAAAATTCAATATGAGTGGATTGATCCTTGGCAATGGTCATCAACAACCAAGCGATTATATAAGTCTTACCAAAGAATTCAATCTTGAGTAAAGACCAATCTTGTATCACATAACATTTTTGTACCTCACATAAGTGGTCCCCTTATGGCATAGCTTTCGAGCATGGCCCTCACGGGATGATATAACATATGGTTTTTTCTACATGCCCACTTTGTGTTGTACTCAAATGGAACAAGTATGGTACTCTCTTGAGCATAGAAGGGGGGAGTACAATGATGTAACTCTCATGCAACTTAATGGGGGGAATTCAAAATTCCAGTGATGATGGTTCATGAAACCACTTGTAGTGTCTCCTTTTAGCTGACAAAGGGGGGAGTTGATGATGGAATTGAAGATGGTTGTCAGACAGAAAGTTTCGACAACAACAAACATCAAATATGCCAAATGGGCATGAAATTTTCCAAATGGGAAACTGTGGTCTGTATATGACAGACTTTGGCTGAATTATGGTTCAATAAGTTTAATTTGAATCATACATAATTGGGATGTTTAATTTTTTTTTTAGAGCAATGATGTGAACATTTGGTTCACATAGATGGTCATTCGACCTAGCAGAGGACAATAGGATCCTTTCGCATTGCAGCTTGGCATTTGATTGAGTTGTCAGGCATTTTTTAGGGATTTGTCAGACTTGAAGCTAATTCACTTCTCTTGGTTCGCTCTCATCAGATTGGAGTTTACATTAAGTAAACAATTTGCATGCATCCTGGCTCACATGATTACATAGTGAGATTTTATAGAGATGGCAGGCTTTGACAGGATTATGGTTCAATGACTTGCAATTAAATCATACACATCATACATTGGGATGTTGTTGGACACCTAAAAGTGTCAAGATTGGTTAGTGGTTATCCAAAAACCATCAGATACATGGTATCAATTGGTAAGTGGTTATCCCAAACCACAGATTTAAAGAGCACTTTTAGTGATACATTGATAGTAGAGTGGTGATACTACATGTAAACCAATTAGCAGAAAACATCATATTCTTCTAGCTAAAATACTTGGCAAAATGATCAAATTGTCAAGCATTCAGGGAATGTTCAGATATTGCAGCTGTTCACTTCCATATCCCATCTCTCTTCCAGTTAATTTCAAATAAACATGTTCAGCATCCAGATTGGCATTTTTTCAGGCAGTTCTTCATTGAGGCTCAACACAGGAGTTTCAGTGTGAAGACTTGGAATTGATACCATTTTATGCTTTATTGCTGGTATTATTGACCGGACTTGTGATTGAGGGGGGGATTGTTAGCCTATGGCTTACCTTTACCAATCACAAAGTCTAAATTGTCACCTATATTTGTATTATTCATTTAGGATATTAGTAATATATCCTCAAGTGGTGACTAATGAGTTAGTTAATATTGCCTAGCCTAGTCATCATGCATGATTTTAGGATCTAGAGCAAATCTCTCTATGAGGTGGCATCACCCATTGTACTATAAATATGTAACATTGGAGTGAATGATTTTGTGTTGGCTAGTGAGCCTTTTCCGCCATGTTGTTATTCTTGTTTATGTTTTATCAAAAGCATCATATAATGAATAGAAGACTAATGAATCAATAAATGAGTACGTTTGATTGAATAGGCTTGATTAAAACCATGTTAAGGAAAGGAAGTTGTATGCCTCAGATACCAAAGTAGAGTATGATTCAAGAAGAAAACCCTAATCGAATCAAGATACTCCAGAACCTTACATAGGAGATGAATGTGAGCCACTCATCGGAGGGAAGACCAATCACAGCCATCCAATAGACTTCAATATCCATTGAAGTTAACAGATCAAATACTAGTCATTCGATTTGACCGACGGTTGGGAATCATTGCGAAGCGTGACGGTGAAATTAATGGATGTGCTAGTTCACAACCAACAATCAACCAATGTTGTTGATCTCGTTGGGGCAGAGAATCAACGACCATGTTTAAAAGAGTTGGGCAAGAAATTTTTAGATTGTGAAGATTGAACTCTCCAATAAAGACCGAGCATATTTGGATTCTGCAATCATTTTGAACAGTCAATATGTGAACCTACAAGGAACCCACGCATTAATTTCACATAAAAATCATACTGTGATTGGGTTATGTGGTTGATTTTAGCACATTGAAGCTCTGTATCAACCTAAATTCTTGGTCAAACACTTCTATGTTAGCATTATTATTATCATTATCTGGAAATCGTGTGGTTAAAATCGATTGAGGGCTAAGATAGGAAGCCCGTGATCATTGCGGAGATTGCATATGCACACGGGTTAACCTCGAGATATGTCCCCATGATTTAAATTTAATATAGTGTTGTTTTGATTTTGGGATCTGATCATAGATCGAATGGCCCATATCCATTGCGAAGATCGGAAGGAGAATTAAACCATGAGCTAGTTGATGTTCAACAATCCCTTGCAGTCGTTGGATTTGGGGGAAGATGTATCTTCTCCATCGAATTGCAGACAAGAGGTTTAGCCAAGATCATAGAACCCGGACATGGGAGATGAAAGGGTAGCACCTGAAAAGAATAGAGTTGAGCTCACATCTCTCAGTCAAATGGAGAGAAAACAAAGTTCCTTCTAGACCATGGTCACGAGGACTAGGTCTAAGGGAATAAAGGTGCTCATAGCTAGCACATTTCATGGAATTTATCAAGGAAATGCATGTTTGCATGAAATGGGGACCTTCTGAAAATTTTATGTACATTATATGGATTTCAAAGGAATTATTAAAGGAATTCATGTGAAACCTGGAGTTTCATGAATGATGATTTTAGGTATGTTATCGATTCAAAGCACAGAATATGGTTTTGATAAAATAATAAATATGGACAAAGAATCCATATGGTAATAAGTTGGTTGAATTCAAACACACCTTGGCAGGAGTACCTAACCTGAAAAAAGTGATAACCTGAAATCGATGCAAGGGTGCATTAGGTATGAATGTGGCCATGAATGTTGGCACATTCATTAAATTCAATTGATGTTTTATTATTCATTTTTGAAAAGTTGATATACTGAACCGATGCATGTGTAGGGAATGAAATTTCCGTTTTCTTTGTATCATCGAATAGATAAAATTGATTTGATTGTTAGCATGCACAATTTAAGAATTGTTTGTGATAATGTTATAAAGGTGCAATGAAAATATATGTGCATGGGAAACTAACAATTTGTTTGGCCGAGGAAAGTTGACTTGTAGGAAGAAAGAGTCTTGGATATGGAGATGTTGTAAGCTCATAAGGAAGATTGATTACTTGTTGAGATAAAATTTTATGGGGAGGAAATTCCCATGCTTGTGAATTGGGTTCTGTGTGGAACAGATATGAAAATAAACGGATAGATTGGAAAATCTATGGGTGACAGATTGCAATAAAATTATGAAATTTAGAATTGTGATGATCTCTCATGAATTATGTATGACTGTGATACAAGTGAGAAGAAAATATCTATCCAAAAAGAACAGATGAAGGCTATCCAGTTGAAAATCATGAAGGAGGCCACTGTTGAGCCATGAGAACCCTGTGGTAAGCCATGATCGCCTAGCATATGTTGTGTTGAGGTAACACAATCCAGAGGGATGCCTCGGTAGAGAAATTCTTAGGGACACCTCAACTGTAAGGCTCGATAAAGTCTCTGGGATTATTCCTATCTGAGAAAACCTTGGCAAGGAAAGATGGATCACCTGAGGAACTATATAATAGAGAAGGGGATGCCTGAGCATAGGCCTGGAGGGTGAGTGACCACAAAGAAGAGGAGACTTTGATAGTTATTGTAAACTATTGATTGGGATCATGCACACAATGGGTATGTCCATGAAAAAATAGTGAGCATGGATAACAAGACAACCATGTGGATGCAAACCCACGAAATGAACAGATAAGTATTGTGCTAGATTATGAAATTTTCCTATTGAATTTGAACAACAATAAGATGTTTTCACATAACATTGTGAGTAATATACTTTTTGTCTCAAAATTATTGAAGGCAGGTGATGAAGGCCAAGGTTCTGGAAAGGACTTGACAAGAAAGAGGATCAGGATTTCTGAAACAACTGAATGAGAAAGGCATGATGAGTGTTTATAAGAAATAACATCGACGATGATGTTCCTTTTAAGGGGGAGGGAATTGTAACACCCATGTTTTCCCCATATTGTAATTGATCATTAATCATAAGCACCATGTTATGGCATGGGAACAATGTAAATGTATTATGATTTGAATTGCAAGCAACTAACTGTGGGGGTGAAGCCTTGAAAGTATTGGCCATGATATCACTAGAGGAAAGAATGTGAAAACTATAAGAGAGTGTTCATTATATCAAATGACCCAAATTTTTCCAAGGAGAAATCAGTTAATGAAGAAAGGACCGGTGGTTGAACCATCAACTAACCCCATGAATGGAAGCATGGTCTAGCTAAAGATTGTTAGCCCAAAGTACCACAGGGTCCTGCAGACCCATATTGACCCGAGTTTCCTTCTGACAAAAGAAACAGGACAGGTGGAGGACCTTCCTAAAAGGGAGAGAAGACACACAGAATGATGCAGACCCCCTACCTCAGCAGGGTTCTGCGACCTCCCAGTCTCTGGATCGATCTTATTCTAAGCCGAAATGGCTCTTTGGGCTCCTACTGGAACCCTTTGAATGAATCCATAGGCCCCTTTAATTCCCTAGCACAGGCTTTGAAAAAAACCTATGCATACGCTTAGCTTTCAACGCTCTTCTCTATTCTGAACCAACAAACCTTTCGCATTTCAGGGTTTCGAGACTCTTGCATGAAAGATCTCCCAGGCTCCTTGTCCCTTCAACTCCCGGTCACCTGTTGGTAGCAATAATGTAATTGTTATTTTTATTATATCAATTAAATGATCTACAGAGCTGCCTACACAGGGTCATGAAATTTTATTACCCTTCATGAGCAGTTTCTGAAACGACAGTTGTAAATCGTCGCTTCTCCCTATTGTCTTTTCAAACTTTGTTTTCATGAATACAAGCATGAAAACTTGCGACTGGGATTACCATTATGTTTTTAAATTTCATTAAAGGAAAATTGCTCATATGGTTTATTACATAATTTTGATTTCTTGCTATGAAGATGTTGCTCTCTTTGTTTTGACCCTTTCATTTCCAACCATGCTTAAGAGGTTGATGGTTTCATGAAAAAATGACCCCCACCATTTAATTTTTGTATGGTTTTGGTTTGATTCTTAGCTACGTTTCTTTTACAAAACTTTTGATTATTCAATTTTGACTTACCCAACTTTGTAATCAAACCCATGATGTGTGCACTTATGTTTGTTTTAAGTGTTTTGGTCCTAGCTTGTACTCAATTCCAGGGTGGCATACAATTTGCAGACTGCCATTACTTCTTAGGATGGCCTCGGGTTTCACAAACCTCTTCGCATGCGTTTTAATTAAACACCCTTCCCATCGTATGAGTCTTTACAACGTTTATTGTTGGGCTCGGGGTTATGGCTCTTTTTCGTTTTCACAAACCCTACCTATATGTTGTGTTTGTTTGATTACCCTCCCATCCAGTATGGCTCTTGTTGTAAGAATTGAACTAAACAATATCCAAACCCTGGTCTCATACGACGATGCTAGAGAAGATTTGGAAAGAAATGGCTGGCATGTTTTCATCAGGAAGTTTCAGGGTTTTAATTTACAGGTTGCTCAAAATTTTGCCTTATCCTTTGATTTTTGTAGAGAGAAAGTTGGTGATGTGGAACTAGAGGTTACTGAGGAGTTCCTGAGTCAAGCCACAAGGTTACCAACGAGCGGTCAAAAATGGTTTAAAAATGCGAAAGTGGAGGAAGTCCCCTGGACCTTGCTGTTTACATCTCGGAAAATAACAAGATGTGATAGAGGTATGCCAATTTCATTCCTAAAAGATTGGTGGCATGATTTACTCACTGTGTTAAAGCAATTTGTTACCTGTGAGGGGCATTTCGGGCTTGTATTTTTGTACCATTTATGCCTGCTTATGAGTTTTATGGGTTTCCCTTTGAATATGCCATATTACTTACTCAGAAGTCTTTATAAAATGGGAAAAAGATATAAGAAACAAAGGTCAGACTCTAGTCTTTTTCATCATGGCCTGATTAAAATCATGCTCATACATCAGTTAAAGTCGCAAAATGACTGTTGGGATTCGTTTATAACACGAAATGGTTATGATAACCTTGAATTGGTAGAATTAGATAAACTCGTTCTTGAGGAAACCCTTGTCCACCCGATGACATCTCTTTCACCTCCCCAGACTTGTGTCTCTTCCCCTAATAGCGAGCCCTTGATCGATCATAAGGTCATTCAACAGGCTAATCAATAGATTACATATCCAAAGGACCGTGTTAAAATTGTAAAGAAACCTACAGGGAAGAGGTTTAAGAGTAATATTGATGTCAATTTTAAAAACAAAAGCACTAGCAGGATAATTTCATGGAGTCTTCTTAATAAGACAAATTCTCATGCCAATGCGATCAGCATGATCGAGGTTAACGAAAGCTCAAACTCAGAAATTGATAAATTACTTGTAGAGGAAGACCCTTTGTCATTCGGGCCACACCCTGACCGACCCTATAACTTTGTCGATAATTTTCCTCCCTGTTTGAAAGACAATCCAGAGTTCTCTGGTGTCAAGCTTTACAATAAATCTACTATCCATATGGAGGGTTCTCTGGTCCATGATCTTGTTTGTCCCGATACAAACGCCACACAGTTACAGTGTGAGGTCTGTTTATCGTGGATTGAAAGATATTATACGGATATCCTAGTTTTGTAGTCACTGGTTAAGGTTTTAAAAGAGCATATTGATGTTTTAACAAACGAAAACCATCATCTTAAATCTATCCTCCTGGGGAAAGAAAAACATATTAAAACCATAGGTCATGTGATATTTAAAAACGTCGAGGCTGCTATAGCCATTGTAAACTCCAAGATTTCATGATATGATTTGATTACATGTTTACAGGTATGATCTCTTAGGTTAATAACATGTTTGATTTCATTCTTAAGTTAGATTATTTGGTTTGTTGGATAAGCTATTTTTCATTATTAAATTAGTTTGTTTTATTTATTAAATAAAATGAGATTTCATTTACTATTATAACTAGCTACAAAATCGTAAGATTCTGTAGCCAGTTATATCAATTCAAATTGTGTAAATTAATGACAGAAAAGGTATCTGAAATCTTTCTATTTTATTTCTCTTCTAGGATATTCAGGGATCCATGATGTCAAAAATGATTTGAGGCACTCTTCAGGCCTTCTAGTCATATCTATGATGTATTTTCAATGGACAGAAACGAACAGTTGTTAGTTTTTCTTAGGATTTAGTAGGATCAGGGTGGTTGCATCCCCCTTTATTTTTGAAAAAAAATTGATCTCAGGAACAGAAACAGTTATCTTTCCTGAGGCCTTTATAAACCTATCATTTTGTAAACAGTGGATCATCTTGGCCTGGGACCGGAATGGACAATTACACGCAGACTTGAATGAAACATAATGCATATTACAACTTTAGCTTTTGTGTATCATGTTTTAGTTTAGGTTTTGTTCATTTCAATGTGATAATAGATGGTGATAGCCTTTGTCTTCATGATTTATTATAACTTGAGATAATTCTTTTATTACATGTTGTCCATATCTTATGTTTTAGATATAATACAGAGTGATCATCGACTCAATTTAAATTATGAGATTTATCTCTAATTTTCTATTGAATGTTTAAATACAAGTTCTTATAGCGAGACTTATCTCATTGTAGTTACTTGTAAATCATAAGATCACTGTGACTGTGTCCATTATATGTTCTGTTATCAAAACTCAATCTCCAACATATTGTTTTGCATTTATCGTAGCAATCTTAAGATTTGTTGCAGGTTTATTTCTCGGATAAAGGTGGTTGGATATTCTCTATTGTACGGACGGTGGATGCATTAATAGGTTAGTCTGTTATTTTATTTCGTTTGCTTGCTTATTATAGAATTTTTTACATATAGAATGATTTCCATTATCTATGTCTTTCTGTTTTATCAAGTAGTTTAACATCTGATTTTATGAATGCATATATACAAGAAAACAAATAAAAAATTAATAGTATTTTCACTTACTTTATTACTGTTGTTGAAAGAACCAATTTACATTCAATTTTTATGAGTTTAGATTAAAACTCGTGCTTTGTATATATTGTATATATATGATAAATAGAACTATTATATAACTATTTCTTAGATAATTTGTATATATATGTATATATTTAGATGTACATATATATTTCAGTGATTATTAGTTAGTAAGTTATTATATTTCTTTTAGCTATTTTTTTTTGCTTCCCTTAGGAATTTAGATTGGCCAGCGGAGCCATTAAACCCGTCAGGGTGAGTCAATCCAAACGGCTTGGGTTAATTAAACAACCCCGGACCAGACTCACTCTTCCAGTTGACGAGCGGTCAATTTCGCCTGTCAACGTCGTCGAAACGCTGAAAAGGGCTTAACGACTCTGGGTCCTCCCTTAGCCTCCATCCACATGACCACCACTCTGTGACCACGTGCTTAACGTCAAAGCGCTACTGACTTTTCACGATTCGGGGAATCGTGATGCAGGCATTCCTCCTGTTCTCTGCCTTTCGAAATGACGAAACCTGAAATAGGGCCTAACTCCATAGCTCCTCCCTTAAGTCACTTTTCATACGATCGGTCTTGTGACCTGGTGTTATTCCTCCGAATGCTTTTGGGTTTTCACGATTCGCAATTTTACGATTCTGGCTGCAACGATTCTAGGTCCTTCAAACTCCCGGACCTCAAAATGCCGAAATCTACCCATGACCACGATCCACTTTTTGGGATTTCATAATTCGTTATTTCGTGATTTGGCTACAGACAATTCTAGGCCCTTCGATCTCCCAGACCTTGAAATGCCAAAATGATGAAATGGGCTCAACGACGATTAGCTCCTAACCAAATCTCAGTCCATGTGATTTCTTCCTCCATGACCACTGCCCTACTCCAAAGACACGTCACATTTCATGACTTCGAGGTTTTCAACACAAAGTGCCCTGGCTCCTTGTCATCAGAATTGCTGAAATGTCAAACCCCGAAATGTCAAAATCTCTGAAGTTCCACTCCAAAAGGAGATCAACGGTTGTGAGCCTCCCCTGATCCGACGGTCCAAGTATTTTCAGAGTTTTGTGAACTGGGATTTCATGACTCTCGACTCCAATTCTTAATGTCTCTCATTTTCCAAACCCTGAATCCTTAATGACTCAAGCCAACGGCCTAGATCTGTCTACAGACCAACGATCCAAATATTTCCTAATCTTACACTTATCAAAGCTCTTCAGCCCTAACTTCCTCGCTAGTTGGATGGATCCGATGACTCATGGGATTTCGACACTTCTTCCTGGAAGCACTCCATCGTCCAATTCTACCCTTGTTAATTTCTTTCGTGATTCGAGACTTGGAGCAACCAAGGATTTGACATGCACTCCAAACTCATGATTCCCAAATTCAAGAAATGATCCAATGGCTTGAGCAAAGCAATATCAATGGTTCACGTTGATCCTGGAGCCTAAGGTGATGGGTTCATCCACCTCTAACCACCTTGCAGTTTCCTTTGATCCTACGGTCCTCGTGATTTCCCGATTTCTCCACAGAGAATTCTGATCGTCCGCCTCTACTTCTCAAGGAATTTTGGCCAATGACTTGGCACCCTCCTTCTGCTGTCTAGACATAACTTCAATGGTCCAGATCCAACCTTTAGTCATTGATCCAATAGCTTTTGTAGCTCCCTCCCGAGCTTGAGAACTTATTCCTTCCCCTTAGAATATTTTCTGAAGTTTCAAAGGCCTCGACCTTCGTTTCCCCTGCGAGCCCAATTCCTTTGAATCTCTCCTATGTTCTAGGAACGTTGTCCCTCCTGAACTTCATTCTCTCAGAGATTTACTCCTGCGCACACTTTGCATTCGAGGATCTCGAATAACTCAGATTCGAGAAGTTTTCTTGAAAAGAAAACTCCTTACGCCCACATGACGTTCTCCTGCTCAATGCACACCTTGTAGAGCCTACAGAGTATTCAACTACCCTGTGAGTGTCTTCTCTTTGACACTTATTTTTTCTCAGAAATCAAAATAGAGTTCCCTAGTGCACTCTATGCACTCGCTCGATGCCCTCTTGGTAGATCTCTACAGAACCTTCAGCAGTTTTATCTCCCTGAACTTGAGACAGAGTTACTTCCTATGCACTCCTTGCACCTCTGCTGATGAAGGTTCAATGCTATCCCTCTTGAGATTTCCTAAGGTTGTCTCACCTCCATCAATGCATACCTTGTGGACTATGTGCACTCCTTACACTCGAAAAATCCAAGACGGGAAGAAATTGAAACTCACAAAATACTTCACCGGTTATGCATTCAAATCACGAAATGCATAAAAACATGCAAACACATACAAAAAATTCATGGCAAGAAAAATTGTTCTTCTATTAATTTAGAAATGCCTATACAAGGTGTTTACAAAGGCTGGACTGTAACAAGTCTCAGCTCTCTCTTGAGACCTCTCTGCTCTGGTCTCTCCTCCTAACTCTCTACTCTATTTTCTTAATTACAAAATGAGGGATCCCATGAGATTATCCTCAACCACCGTCTCTGAGCTATCGCTATCATAGAGCAGCTCCTATGGCTACATTACATAAATGGATGCCCAGTCCTGACTACATCCTGGGCTTGTTGCATGCAACCATTAAAGGAAACCTCAACCACTACCTATACAAAGGCATGGTCTGGCATTAAAAGCCTTAACAAAATTTATTGAAATTATGAATTTCAAAATTGAGAGGGTTGTGCCTCTCCCTTCCTTCATTAAATGTGTGCTGGATGTGTTAGCTGGCTAGCACACTGCTGACATGGAGAAATTCTCTTGCATCATACTCCTCATCTTGAAAAATCATGATCTCCTGATCATGAGCTCCTCTTCTCCAGTGTTGAAATCCACCTGAATCCCAAACTTTCCCTTGGAGCTATCCATCTGCTCCTCTTCTTCGTTGTTGCTGTTGTTGCTACCCTGCTGCTCTTGTAGGCTCCCTTCTGCTCAGCTTCTCGTTGTTGGCAGTCTCTGTTGTTGAACTCAACATCAGCCTTCTGATTTCTTCAATTACTTCATCCAGCTGCTCCAATGGTTGGATCTTTGTACGTAGTCTTCTCTATCACACTTCTATCTTCACAATGGGAAGATCTGCTTGATCTCCCCTGCTATCTTTATCTCTCTTTATGGAACTAAGTGGCCACCCTGTTGTAGACTCCAGCTCTGCAGTCTCCTCACTGAACTACTACTCAGCTTCTTCCCGTGGCAGTTCTGTCGCTTCCATACTTCCAACTTCTTCTAGCTTGGCTTGTCAGATGTGAAAACTTTGCACCATCACCCTCCTTTCTAGGGTTTCCAATTCTTCACATAGGTCAGCAAAATCCATGCTGTCTGCTTCCTCTTCTTCTTCTTATTCTTCTGCAGCTTCTAGTACTATAGTGATTTCCTGTCCAACTTCGTGGCTGAAAATTTTGAGCCATTATGTTGAATGCTCATCTTCTGCTTCTTGGGCAAACGTTAGTGTTTGCTCCATTTCTTCCTCCATGATAGTTTTTGTTGGTTGTCTTTCTTTTGTTGCTACATCTGCAACGCATTCTCTGGCCTCAACTAGGATTCTTGGTAGGAATACCTCTATTCGTCCAATGATCAGAATTATCTTTTGATTATCTCCTGTCAGCACTCCTTGCTGATCTGAACTCTCCCCTGAGTTCATGAGACTTTTAGACATTCACATCTCTTTTCCCTTGCCCACCTGGAAATTTGGGAATTTTCTGCTGCCCACCTGGCAGTCTATGAGATCCAGTGATCCCATCTCATTGCCCACTTGACAATCTGAACTTTCACCACTGCTCCCCTGGAAGTACGTGAGACCTTCCACTGATCTCTTTCCATTGCCCACCTGGTAACTTGAAAGTCCACTTCTGCCCACCTGGCAGTTTATGAGATCCTCTGTTAATCTCATACCATTTCCCTCCTGGTAATATGAATTTCCATGGCTATCCTCCTGAGAGTTTATGAGATCCTCCAATGATCTCATTTCATTGCCCACCTGGAAATTCGAAAATTCATCCCTGCCCTCCTGGCAATTTATGATATCTGAAACTGATCCCTCTTCCTCATCACTGAGGGTTTCTCTGAATTTTGGCTCACAGATGCAAACCATCTCTATGTCACTGAGGCTTTCAGCATACCTCAACCATATTTTCAATAGCCTTTGTTGTCTTTTGGCCAAAAACTCCTTGACTGGCCACTTCACACTCTTCTTTATAGGCCACTCATACATCCAATGTTCTTCTGCATTCTGCTACATTATTAATGCAAGCTGCTCCATTCTCGCTCTTATCCCAGCGATTTCCTTGTCAATCTCTACCTTGGTTTTCTGCTGGTGGTCTCCTCTTCAACCACGCTCATGACCTTCAATAGCCATCTCTACCTTTTGTCTTCCCTCCTAGCAAATCTATGGATCACTCTATGCCTGAGAGCACCTCCATCTCCTCCTACATCTCGCTTGGTTGTCTATCATTTGTTGCACACCTTGAAACAATGTTCACAGAGCATCATTACTCTGTCTCCTCCTTCACCTACTATCTCCTTCGCCTAAAGTCTACAAACGAAAATATCAGCTCTGATACCACATGATGCAGACCCCCTACCTTAGCAGGGTTTTGCAACCTCCCGGTATCTGGATCGATCTTCTTCTGAGCTGAAATGGCTCTTTGGGCTCCTGCTGGAAACCTTTGAATGAATCCATAGGCCCCTTTAATTCCCTGGCACATGCTTTGAAAAAAAACCATGCACACGCTCAGCTTTCAACGCTCTTCTCTGTTCTGAACCAACACACCTTTCGTGTTTTGGGGTTTCAGGACTCCTGCATGTGAGCTCTCCCAGGCTCCTTGTCCCTCCAACTCTAGGTCGTCGAAACACTAAAAATGGCTTAACAACTTTGGGTCCTCCCTTAGCCTCTGTCCATGTGACCACCACTCTATGACCACGTGCTTAACGTCAAAGCACTATCGACTTTTCGCGATTCGGGGAATCACGATGCAGGCATTCCTCCTGTTCTCTGCCTTTCGAAATGTCAAAACCTGAAATAGGGCCTAACTCCACAACTCCTCCCTTAAGTCACTTTTCATACGACCAGTCTTGTGACCTCGTGCTATTCCTCTGAATGCTTTCGGGTTTTTTCAATTCACGATTTCACGATTCCAGATGCAACGATTCTAGGTCCTTCAAACTCTCAGACCCTGAAATGCCGAAATCTACCTGTGACCACGGTCCACTTTTTGGGATTTCATAATTCATGATTTCGCGATTCTAGCTGTAGACGATTCCAGGTCCTTCGATCTCCCAGAACCCAAAATGATGAAATGTTGAAATGGGCTCAACGACGATTAGATCCTGACCAAATATCAGTCCATGTGATTTCTTCCTCCATGATCACAACCCTACTCCAAAGACACATCGCGTTTCGCGACTTCAAGGTTTTCAACGCAAAGTGCCTCGGCTCCTTGTCATCGGAATTTTTGAAATGTCGAACCCCGAAATGCCGAAATCTTTGAAGTTCCACTCCAAAAGGATATCAATGGTTGTGAGCCTCCCCTGATCTCATGGTCCAAGTCTTTTCAGAGTTTCGCAAACCAGGATTTCGCGACTCTCGACTCCAATTCTTGATGTCTCTCATTTTTCAAACCCTGAATCCTTAATGACTCAAGCCAATAGCCTAGATCTGTCTGCAGACCAACACTGCAGATCTCTCCTAAGCTTACACCTGTCAAAGCTCTTCAGCCCTAACTTCCTCACTAGTTGGTTGGATCCGATGGCTCACGGGATTTCGACACTTCTTCCTAGAAGCGCTCCACCGTCTGATTCTACCCTTGTTAATCTCTTTTGCAATTCAAGACTTGGAGAAACCAAGGATTTGGCATGCACTCCAAACTCATGATTCCTGAATTCACAAAATGATCCAACGACTTACGCAAAGTACGATCAACAGTTCATGTTGATCTTGGATCCTAAGGTGATGGGTTCATCCACCTCTAACCACCTTGGAGTTTCCTTTGATCCTACGGTCCTCGCGATTTCGTGAGTTCTCCACAGAGAATTCTGACCGTCCACCTTTGCTTCTGAAGGACTTCTGTCCAATGACTTGGCACCCTCCTTCTGTTGTCTATACATAACTTCGACGGTCCAGATCCAACCTTCAATAGCTGATCCAATAGTTGTTGTAGCTCCCTCCCGAGCTTGAGAACTTATTCCTTCCCCTTGGAATATTTTTCGAAGTTTCAAAGGTCTCGACCTTCGCTTCCCCTACGAGCTCAATTCCTTTAGATCTCGCCTGTGTTCTAGGAACATTGTCCCTCCTTAACTTTGTTCTCTCAGAGATTTACTCCTGCGCACACTTTACATTCGAGGATCTCAAATAACTCAGATTCGAGAAGTTTTCTTGAAAAGAAAACTCCTTACAGCCACTTGGCGTTCTTCTACTCGATGCACACCTTATAGATCCTACAGAGTATTCAACTACCCTATGAGTGTCTTCTCTTCAACACTTCTCTTTTCTCAGAACTCAAAATAGAGTTCTCTAGTGCACTCTATCCACTCGCTTGAATCCCTCTTGGCAGAGCTCTACCGAACCTTCAGTAGTTTTGTCTTCCCTGAACTTGAGATAGAGTTCCTTCCTGTGCACTCCTTGCACCTCTACTGATGAAGGTTCAACACTATCCCTCTTGAGCTTTCCTGATGTTGTATCACCTCTTTCAATGCACACTTTGCGGACTATGTGCACTCCTTGCACTCAGAAAATCCAAGACGGGAAGAAATTTAAACTCATGAAATACTTCACCAGTTATGCATTCAAAACACGAAATGCATAAAAACATGAAAACACACATAGACAATTCATGGCAGGAAAAAATTCTCTTCTATTAATTTAGAAATGCCTATACAAGGTGTTTACAAAGGTTGGACTGTAACAAGTCTCATCTCTCTCTCGAGACCTCTCTGCTTTGGTCTTTCCTCCTAACTCTCTACTCTATTTTCTTAATTAAAAAATGAGGGATCCCATGAGCTTATCCTAAACCACCGTCTCTGAGCTATCGCTATCACAGAGTGGCTCCTACGGCTACATTACATAAATGGATGCCCAGTCCTGACTACGTCCTGGGATTGCTGCAGACAACCATTAAAGGAAACCTCAACCACTACCTGTACAAAGGCGTGGTATGGCATTAAAAGTCTTACAACATTTATTGAAATTATGAATTTCAAAATTGAGAGTGTTGCGCCTCTCCCTTTCTTCATTAAATGTGTGCTGGATGTGCTGTTTGGATGGCATGCTGCTGACATGGAGCAATGCTCCTGTATCATAGAAAATGACACACGAAAAGAGATAGAAAGGGAGAGAGCTCTCTAGCTGAGAAGTAGAAGTTCGTGAGCTTGATGTTGAGGGAGCATCTCAGAGTATGCATAGAACGTGGCATGAGTAGGAATATGTGAGCTTGATGCTGGGGAAACATCTGATAAACCTCGCAGAATATGTGAAAGAGAAAGGATCGTTTAGAATTGGAATAAATTCCCTAGTGATATCATGGCTTGTCACGAGGGTGGCCAAAGCACTAAGAATGAATCCCTCTAAGCCTATGGTTGGGTGGAAAGGAGAACACCCATAGTCAGTTAGTTGGATGCAACCTATAATAAATAAGTATTATCATATCTTGTTTAATTGGACTATAATTGTAGATTAAAGTTGGATATCCTATTAATGTTTCAGGGATGTGAATGTTTGCTTCTGGTTATATTGTATCCCTTTTATTTATGCTTGATTGTGTATTTATGCAAGTAAGAAATTATATGGTTTGGAAATGAATTGTACTCGTAAATGCTTGAACCCTGTGGTGGCTTAATCTATAGCAATGAACTGTGAGTTAGTCGACCTTGGGCACAGTTTTACATGTGCATGTTGACACTCTTAGGCATTATGAGTCCCTTGGAGGAAGGAGTTTGTTAAAGCTTGGGAGATATAGTGCACGTATGCATAGGCTCTCTACGATACAAGCAAAGACTGAGAACCTTTAAGTTCTAAAGTGATGAATTGAGTGCAAGGGGTGTGCGGAAGACGCCTCTAAGTGTTAAGAAGAAGAAAAATAGCGCAAAGTTCCTAAGTAATTTAGAGCTGATGAAGATCAGGAACAATAGCGATATTCAAGTCTTGAAAGGGAAGATTCTTTCATTTGGAAGACGAATGGATGAGATTAGTTTGGGAGGAGTTGAATCTCTTCACGATCGTCATATCTGGAGAAGGGACGTGTATGTTAATCCTTCGATCCCTTTGAACTTCACGGGTCGAATGAATTGGGTATATTCGTAGTACAGGAAGTGAATCCCATAAAGTCCCGAAGTCTCGAAGTTAATCTGGTCTGTAATTCTAAGGATTCCCGACAGCTATCCCGACCGTCGGATCTACGATGTAGTTAGTACAATGTTGACCATTTCGGGAGGACAGGGGTGTTGTAACGTCAAGACCTCCTGAAGACCAGTGTCATGAAATAATGTGGACCGTGGATCTAAGGATCCTTCGAGACCCTTCTCAACCGTCCACCATAAAGGACATGTGGCACCAGATCCTATAATCTGGAGGTTTAACACACCGGAAGGAAGCATGTGTAAAAGGTTGAAGAGTCCCGAAGTCACAGGGAACCAAAGGATATCTTAACTGTCCATCAACTGAGATGTGTGTCAGTATATCATTAACTCTGGAGGAGAGCCACTCCATAGTATTTGAGGCTTGGTTCTTCGAAAATCCCTGAAGCTCAGACTAATAGACTAGATCTCGATTGTCCATCTTAAAGGAGAGTGGTAGCAGACCCTCTAGTCTGGAGACTGGACACTCTGGGAGATTATAGGTGGGAGTGGGTGAAATCATTGAAGTCCCGAAGTGTCGGAAAATATCCTATCCATTGGTGTAGGAAGACACATGGCAGTAGATTTCTAACTCCGAAGAAGAGCCACTCCGGAGGAAATGAGGTGAGGTGCTTCGAAAAACCCTGAAGCCTGAAGTAGAGGAGAATATCTTAGTCATCCGTTAGTCGGAGACACGTGGTGGGAGATCTCGCATTCCAGAGGAGTGAGAGAAGAAAGGTGGAAATACTCCCAAAGATTAGGGAGCCAGAATAGATCAGAGTTGTCCGTCAGTAGAGGACATGTGTTAGCAGATCCTTCGTTTCAGAGGATAACCACTTCAGAGGTTTGCATTTATGAGTACTTTGGAATTTTCCGAATTGCAAAGTCCCGAAGTAAATCGTAATCGTTGATGTTCTATGTACGCTTGGCATAAGATATCACAGTCCAGAGACTTGGCACTTCAGAATACTCGAGCAGAGGTTTTTTGGAGTTAGTCGAAGCTGGGAGGCCCAAAGTAATCATGGGTCATTTATCTTAAAAGAGAATGGGGACCACTGATCCCCGTAGCAGACCCTAATTTCACCAAATCAACAGTTTGAGAGAGTTGTGGTGTCCTAAGTTGAAAACGTACGGAACCCAATTCTCCGAAGCACCAAAATAGGTGCCTGTTGTCTTGGTGTCTGGTCATATCCTACAGTCGTATGCGATTGTAGACATAGGGAAGGGGTTAGGCCTCGAATTCAAATCTGAATTTCGAACGTTGAATTCCCCACTAGCATGTGAGTTAGCCAAGGACCAAGCCCAGTCGTTGGATTGGTTGGAGGATGGATCTCCGCCATAGATTAAGGAACACTGGAAGCTCCGAGATGTCGGAGAACTCGGGATGAAGCATATTGAGATAGATCCACATGAAAGCCAAGTGGCCCTGACCAACAAACACCCGAGGAACTTGGGAGAGGTATATCTTCCAGTTCCAATCTCGGTTTTGAGAATGGAGACCGTGGTTGGAAATCTCTAGACAAGTAGAATGGAATAGAGACCCTGAATGGAGGATTTGATTACTTAAGGAGAACAAAAATTTAGCACCCCCACCATGGGTGTGTTACATAATCCAACTCTAACTAAGATCTAGTTAGGGGACACTCATTAAATGAGAATTTGGGGAACAAAGTGACAACCAAGAGCAAAAATAGGAACACATTGGGGAATGTGAGGGAAAATGGATTTTTAAATAAAATAAAATAAAAAGGGTAAACACTTATGCAACTTGGGGAGAGTGAGACAAGTGTGTGGGTGAATAATCACTAATAAAATAATTAAAAAGTTGAATTACTTGTGCATGTGGAGAAGTGTCAGTGAGAAATTACATATAAAATAAATGGTGTATAAGGGAAATCGATCTCACTTTGGATAGTACTGTTATGTTGCCAAAATTCGGTTTCACTATTTTTTACTTATGAGAGTTGGGATTTCAAGCTTGAGATAGAGTGGAATCTCTTCCTTGCAAGGAAAGCTTGGAGCTACTATTTTTGGTTTATTGTGTGTGGCCCCTTTGCGGCTCGAGGGACTAAGGGGGGAGAAAAGTAACCCTAGCAATGGTTGGGAGGTATCGATGAAGTCTTGGATTGGAAATAGAAAGGTGGGCATGGTGCAAATCTCTAGATTGAAGAGAAACATCAAATTCTACTTCCTTGGTTATGGTATTTAGTTGAATTCTTTCATTTAATAAATGTAATAATGTTAATGTACTCATGTAATTGCATCAATGGATATAAATTTTAGTTTTACTGTAAATATAGATTTGGGCAATTACATTTAGAATTGTTCATTCTAAGATTTTCATTTGAGTTTTTGTGATAAGATTGATGTAATCGGGTTAGT
>JZKD02S2426200.1:172381-195193 GCA_000966675.3 Picea glauca | reverse complement strand
TGATTATTTCTCATAACTATTGTGCATGGTGTATTGTGGTGTATTGGTGTAAATCTTATACTATTGTTCATTTTTCATTGGATATATTTGAATGGTTTAATTATAATTTGATAAAAAAATTAAATTGTACTTGATACTCATTCACCCCCCTCTTAGTATTAGCAAATAAGTCATAAGATTTTGGAACTTTTCAATCTTTTACCGAGCCTTTTATTCAAGAGAAAAGTGACTTTAAATTTAATAAAGAGATGATTCCTACACATCATTTAGAGCCTAAGAGAAACTATGAAGAAGAAAAGGTTTCTCTAGGTCCTTCGGAAAACAAAAGTGAGATCCTTATGGAGTTGAATAAAGAATGTCTTAATCAAGAAGGAGTTTATCAAAGGCAGTTTTTGAAGTTGTATGTAAAACAAAATTTAGATAGTAAATTAACACATGTCATAGAACTTCAGAAAATAAATGAATTATCCTATCACAATTGCATCACAGAGTCACAATTGCAAGTAGATAATGAGCATGAAGCTTTTTTTCTTCTTAAAAATCAAAAGGGAATTCTGATTGAAGATCATGATGAGTCACTTTTGAATATTCCTGTTGAACATGATGTGGTTGTTCTATTTGAGGTCTTTCAAGATCATTCTAATTTTTTTCGTGTGGGTTAAAAAGATGATAAGAATACCTATGTTTTTCCATTTGAAAATGATCATGAGGTTTGTAGTGAAATTGAAGACATTGAACAAGAGATAGTCAAGCATGAAGCTTGTATTTTCCTTTTTCCCATCAACAAGAAATTAACATAATGAACATTCCTATTTTTCAAGATCCTTTGGAAAGTTTGTTGCAGTCATTAGTAGATCTGAGTTTTGCAGTATTTATGGATTCTGAGTATCAGTTTTGGTTTCAGTTTGAGTTGTCATACTTCAAATTTTTCCTATTTGGAAAATCTCACTGTGAGCTTCAGTCAAGTTTGTAGCTTCTTGATTGGCTACATTGGCACTTTTGTCTAATTTGATTCCAACAGTGGTTCAATCATATTAGAGTAGGGATTGAAATGCAATAAGCTTGCTATAAAAGCATTCTTTCAGTATTTAATCTTGATATGCAGTTCAACTTGATTTTCCAGTAGTGTGCCTTTTAATTTGAATTTGAATTTCATTTTTTTCAGTATAGAATGGAGAGAAGGTCAGCCAAAAGTTACATGCAAGTTTGGGTAGCATTCAATAGAATTTGAATCCCTAAGAGAAGGCCCTAAGATTTTAATGGATGTTACTAGTGTTCTCTTTATTCAGTTTAGTTTTTAGAGTCATGATCATATGTAAAATGTCAAGTCAATTTTTAGTCATTTTAGTCATACAATAAAGATCCCAATGGATTAGGCTACTAGTTTGTTTGTTCTTTGGCACCTCACAGGGAGGATTCCATCCCCCATTGGAGCCAGTGTTAGTGTCCTATAAATAGGTTGTTAGGATGTTAGTAAAAAATGTATAATAGGGTAAATTCATGCTTTGGTCTCATAAATACCATGGCATGATTTCTCTTGGGTTGTGATTCAATGGGTTTGTGATTGATAAGTTGGTTTGAGTAAGGTCACGAAATAAATTTTGAGTCATGAAGCATATGGTATTAATGCTAAGATAGGGGTTGTCATGTCACTAAAAAGTCATTATGAGAGGTCATGAGGTCAATTCAAGTCAGTGAGAGTCATTCTTGTCATGGTTCAAAGAATTTCATAAGGTCAAATCTATCGGAGGCAGGTGGCATCATCAAGAAAATCATGCACAACACAAGTTGTTGCGCAACGTTCTAATGTTGCACAAATCGAGTATTAAGGTACGATGAGGTATGATGGGTATAATTGATGGTTTATTTTGATTTTATCCTTCAAATTGTTCCTCCGCTAGGTGAATAAACCTCCCATATATCACTTTCTTTCTTTGAAAATTCAAAATCTTCAATCCAAGCTCGCTACACATCTGCAAGCATTATGTCTTTTGTTGCACACAAATTGGAGGGGACACTACTCACAACATTGTGCATCTGCAAATGACCTTGCTCTCACACCTTCTAGCTGAATTATCATATTCTTAGCATAATTTTGAAACAAAAACATTTCTTATGAACCCAAAGCCTCCAACTTCACCTTGAATATATATCCTTTGCTTCATCGAATTGAATTTTGCAAATTCCTTGTGCATCTGCAAATGCTACATTTTTTGTCACGCACAGTCCTATTTTTTCATTTTCACAAGATATTGATATATACCAGCATCATGGCAACTCCATAGGGTAGAAGAAGGAGATCAAAGGGTGGTGATATCGTTATATTTGAGCCTCGGAGTTTAAAGTTGGTGAATGCAGATCCAACAATTAGAGTTTCTTTTGAACAAGTGGGTTGTATTAGGTTTTTTGAAAATCTTCATGGATACAACATGCAGGTGGAAAAGGAATTTCCATTAAGTTTTGATGGTATTAGGGTTAAGGTGGGAAATCTCCAATTTTAGGTTTGTGAAGATACTATTTATACTACAACAGAGATACTTGCTAATGGATAACAATGGTTCAAAGGTATGCAATTGGATGTATCCTACTATCATGAATTTTTGAAACCTGAATTTAGAAACACTGATTTTGGAGCCACCATACCCAAAGATCTTATATTATAAAGCCATAGTAATTTTTTGAGGGTAATCCAAAGGTTTTTCACATGTGAGGGGAGATTCACTAGGGTCTACCGTTATTATATCAAGCTCCTAATTTATGTCACTGGTAAGAAAGCCTTGACTATTGCCTATTACCTTTTTAGAAGCCTAGGAAAGATGGTTGATAGAGAAGAAGTAAGGAGATATCAAGGAGAACTTAGCCTCTTCCATTTTTCTTTGATAAATTTGTTGGTATTAGAAGAGCTTAGAAACCTGAAATAGGATTGGGAATCTTTTGTAGCATCATCACAAATAGAATTTGGCTCTTCAAACAGTCCTCAAATCATGAGAGATTCACCTTCATGAGTATCAAAGACCACCACATATGTCCATAAAATTTATGTAAAGAAAAGGGAAAAGGAAACTGAGGAACCTGCATTAAGTCAACAAGCTAAAAAGAAAAGAAAAAAGATTCAATTTCCCCCAGAAGAGGTCACAACCCCTACCAAACCAGTTACTAGGTCAGCAACTAAAATAATTCTTGCCATACACTCATCGCAAGCACCTGAGGAAGATCCAAAGTCTATCACAGAAGTAGACTATCCTAGTGACAAAGACAACCTGATCATTGATATGCAAGAATAGTTAAGGAAATCCCACTTTGTCATAGCACATTTGCAACAATAAAATAGGGAAATGAAGAAACAGGCTTTGGAACAGACCCCCAAGAAAGACATTTAAGCAACAAGTGAAGCAACAGTCTGTGTAACTCCAACAAGCGCTAAAACAAAGTGTAAAGGGAAGACAGTGGATTAGAGCTTAGAAGTGAAAGAAATGCCTAAATTTACTATTCCTTTGACTAGATACTCAACCAAGAAGTTGAAAACCCGGGAGGAAAGTCTAGCAAGAAATCAACCAACTAAAAAGAAGGATGATGGAGGACAACATACTTTCAACAGGTTAAGGAAGAAATTGAGACAAGCATAAGATATGATAATCCAACAAAGGGAGGAGAACATAAAAACAAAGATGAAATGTAAAGAACTCGTTAAAGAGTGTGAGCCTGCAATGGACCATGTCATATTCATGGTGAAAAGGCATCTACCTCTAAATAAATAGATTAAGAACATATATAAGAAACATATGACCTTGAGAAAGGAGAACAGATCCCTCAAAGAAAGCCTGCAACAATTGGAGACAAAAAATAATGGGAAAGGCAAGCTTGAATTACTTGTTGAAGAAACAAAAATTTAATGCCTTGGAGCTAAATTCACCGAAATTTCCTTTTTTGCCTATGCGCAACAAAAGATCTTAATTCTAAATTATCACAATATCCTAAAAATTTGGATTTTATTCTTGTGCATACGGGTATATTTTGATGGATTGTTATACATGATGAGTGTTGTTTCACTATTATGCATTGGAAATCTCAGTGTTGAGTTGTGAAAGAAAAATTTACAGTTGCACAGCAGGAACGTTGCACAACTATATTAGTTTATGTTTGAGAAACAATATGAGGTTCTTGTCAAATTTTGGGATGGAAAATGTCAATGGGAAAATGAGATAAATTTTATTGCATCAATTTAACCAATTAGATTAAGAAAAATAAAAAAAAATATTAAAAAGGTCAGTTGTTGCGCAACTGTTGAGTAACTATTGTGCAATTGTGTTGCACTTTTCCTATAGGTTGTTTTTGCACAACATGCATTCTTTGTAATGGTGAAAGAGCACCCAGTTTGCTTCCAAATGGATAGAATCAGGTCATAAATCTTTCATCTCAACTCCAACAAGTATCAATGTCGAAGATCATCATTTTAGGGACTCGAGGATTGGTTTTTATCGAGTTATTATGGTGTAATAAATGAGTCAAACTTGACTCCCTATTTTCAGCATACTGTTTAGATTTTGTAGCCAAATATAATGTAACTGTTAGAATTATCACAGAATGACAATTGAATTCGAATTTTGGTAGCATGCGAAGATATTTTTGTATATATTTCATGAAGCTATGAGAACTAAGGGTTGGAAAGTGTGTAAGGAAGAGATTGTTGAATACTTTTTCTTAATTTCTCTCTTATATTAATTAAATTATTAGATCAGAAGTCCCTGAAATTTGACTTCGGAAATACATATGATTGTGCTAATTTATGCATGTGATCTTACAGTATTTTTTTTCCAGTGTTGCATCTATATTATATGGATTCTTCTTTGTGTTAATTTGAACTATATGCATTAGACTTCATTTTCATTTGATGCTTTGTTGCATGTAATTTCAGTTGTTTTTCTACCATAATCACCTTGGGATTCATCCTTGTTAGATTCCCTAATGGGTTTGTGTTTTCTCTATGATATTCTATCTACAATGACATCTAATTATCCTAAAGAGGTTCTTTCTATATTTCCTTTGATCAGTCATTTTTCTATCCACCAAGTATCCAATAAACCTTAATTGATTCCTAACCTTTCTGTGACTCCATTGCCCAATGAACTTTTTGTCCACATTGCCACCAACTCTATAAATACAATTTCATCTTAGAGATCTAGCCTTTTATTCAAATCCAAATCAATCCTTTCAGTGATTGATTTGAAGAGAGAGATCCCCCTCTGGGTTCGATGGGCTAGCTTCCAACCTCAAGTTGGTTTGTGGTTACCTTTATGATTTTTGTCCTCAACCAAGGAAATATATAGAGTGATAACATTTTGGTGTTGTTGCTGGGGAGAGAAGGTGAAGTATTCCCTGAGATAAATAACAAATTTCATATCTGAGTATTGATGGTGAACAGTAGTCGATAACAAAACGATTATACATCATTCACCTGACAACTCCATTTTCAAGAATCTAGAGTTTAGAATTTTCATGGAAAATCCATTGTCCAAAGATTCAGTAGCCTTAATACTTTCTCAGCAACTCCATTGCTTCAATATGGATAATATATTTGCAAGGTATGCTCCAATGCATTTCTCTCACATTCCCAATTTTCCAAATCAGATGCCTTGCATATATTGGAACAATTATTTGTCTAGATTCAAAGATGGAAAAGGAGACGATGTTTCTCTTCATTTTATTAGATTTCATATGCATGTGCATAAGCTAAGGGTTCAATTTCATGAAGACTATTTCATGAAGATGTTCATGGCCACCTTGGAGGGAAATGCACAATTATGGTATGAAATATCTCCAACTTCTTGTTTTTATTCTCTTAGAGATTTTCATACAGTATTTTATGGGAGATATAAAGAAAATCATCCTTCCTTGCTGATGGTCAAAGATTGTTCAACATTTTGAAAAACTTATTAAGCATTTGGAAAATTTTTATGATGACGAAGAATTTATGGATGAGGAAATCTTAGAGGCTCTTCATGAAAAACATTTTCATCACCAAGAAGTAATGGTTGGGCTAGTTGTCAAGATATTCAGGTGAATTTCCAACAAATACTCGTTTCTTCTTTGATTGAAAATGAAACAGATCACTATTCCAATGATCACATTTATATTCCATCTCCTGAGGTTAGTGAACATATTTATCAATCTTTAGAAACCTCAAAGATTCAAAACAATGATATGGATAAGTCATCATATTTTGGAACTTTTCAATCTTTTCCTGAGCTTTTTACTCAAGATAACAATGAGTTTAAATTTAATAAAGAGTTGATGTCTACACAAGATTTAGAGCCTAAGAGAAACTATGAAGAAGAAAAGGTTGCTCTAGGTCCTTTGGAAAACAAAATTGAGATCCTTATGGAGTTGAATAAACAATGTCTTAACCAAGAAGGATTTTATCAAACTTAGGTTTCTGAAGTTGTATGTGCACAAAATTTAGATAGTGAATCAATACATGTCATAGAATTTTAGGAAATAAATGAATTTGCCTATCACAATTGCATCACAGAGTCATAGTTGCAAGCAGATAATGAGCATGAAGTTATTTTTCCTCTTAAAAATCAAAAGGGAATTCCTATTGAATAACATGAAGAGTCACTTTTGAATATTCATGTTGAACATGATGTGGTTGTTCTATTTGAGGTCTTTCAAGATCATTCTAAGTTTTTTTCTAGTGGGCGGAAAACTATGATAAGAAGACTTATGTTTTTCCATTTGAAAATGATCATGAGGTTTGTAGTGAAATTGAAGACATGGAACGAGAGATAGTCAAGCATGAAGCTTGTTTTTTCCCTTTTTCTCATCAACAAGAAATTAACATAATGGACATTCCTATTTTTCATTATCCTTTCGCAAGTTTGTTGCACTCATCAACAGATATGAGTTTT
Source organism: Picea glauca (assembly GCA_000966675.3). Classification (NCBI taxonomy): domain Eukaryota; kingdom Viridiplantae; phylum Streptophyta; class Pinopsida; order Pinales; family Pinaceae; genus Picea; species Picea glauca. Next base: position 188,285 of record JZKD02S2426200.1, on the reverse strand, counting down.
GTAGTATTTATCAATTATGAGTATCATTTTTTGTTTCAGTTTGAGTTGTCATACTTCAAATTTTTTCTATTTGGAAAAGTTGATTGTGAGATTCAGTCAAGTTTGTAGCTTCTTGATTGGATGCATTGGGACTTTTGTGTAATTTGATTCCAACATTGGTTCAAGCAGATTAGAGTAGATATTGGAATGCAATAAGCTTGTTGGGAAAATGTTCTTTCAGTATTTAATCTTGGTATGCAGTTCAACTTGAGTTTTGAGCAGTGTGCCTTTTAATTTCAATTTGAATTTTAGTTTGTTCACTATAGAATGGAGAGCAAGTCAGCCAAAAGTTACATGTAGGTTTGGGTAGAATTCAACAAAATTTGAAGCCCGAAGACAAGGCCCTAAGATTTTAATGGATGTTTCTAGTGTTCTCTTTATTCACTTCATTTTTTAGAGTCCAATCATATGTAAAAGGTTGATTTAGTTTTGAGCCATGTTAGTCAGTCAATAAAGAGCCCAATGGATTAGGCTACTATTTTGTTTATTCTTTGGCACCTCACAGGGAGGATGCCATCCCCATTGGAGCCAATGTTAGTGTCCTATAAATAGGTTTTTAGGATGCGAGTAAAAAATGTATAATAGGGTAAAGTCATGCTTTGGTCTCATAAATACCATGGCATGATTTATATTGGGTAGTGAGTCAATGAGTTTGTGATTGATAAGTTGGTTTCAGTAAGGTCGTAAAATAAATTTTGAGTCATGAAACATATGGTCTTAATGTTAAGATATGGGTTGTCATGTCACTAAAAATTCATTATGAGAAGTCATGAGGTCAATTCAAGTCAGATAGAGTTAGTCTTGTCATGGTTCAAATAATTTCACAAGCTCAAATCTATCGGAGGCACATCGCATCATCAAGAAAATCATGCACAGTGCAAGTTGTTGCACAATTTCCTAATGCTACGTAAATCGATCATTAAGGTACAATGATGTATGATGGGTATAACTGGTGGTTTATTTTGATTTTATCATTCAAATTTTTCCTCCTCCAGGTGAAGAAACCCCCCAAATATCACTTTCTTCCTTTGGAAATTCAAAATATTCCATCCATGTGTGTAGCAGATCTACAAACGCTACATCTTTTGATGCGTACACGCTACAGGGGACACTGGTCACAAAAATCTACATCTACAAATGACCTTTCTCTCACACCTTCTAGCTGAATATTTAGATTCTTGGTTGAAGTTTGAAAGGAAATCCTTTCTTAGGAACCCATAGCCTCCAACTTTGCCTTGAATCTATATCCTTTTCTTCATCAAATTGAATTTTGAAATTCACTGCACATCTGCAAACACTATGTTTTTTGCTGCGCACAGTCCTATTTTCTCATTTTCACAAGAGATTGATATATACCGGCATCATGGAAACTCCATAGGGAAAAGGAAGGAGAAAAAAGGGTGGTGATATCGTCATATTTGAGCCTCAGGGTTTAAAGTTAGTGAATGCAGATCCAACAATCAGAGTCTGTTTTAAACAAGTGGTTTGTATAAGGTTTTGTGAAAATTTTCAGGGATACAACATGTAGGTGGGAAAGGATTTGCATTAACTTTTGATGGTATTAGGGCTAAGGTGGGAAATTTCCAATTTCAGGTTTCTAAAGTTACTATTGTTGCTGCAACAGAGATCCTTGCTCATGGAGAAAAATGGTTCAAAGGTATGCAATTAGATCTATCCTACTATCATGAATTTTTGAAATCTGAATTTAGAAACACTGATTTTGGCGCCACCATACTCAAAAAATTTCTATTAGAAATTCATAGTAATTTGTTGAAGGTAATCCAAAAAATTTTCACATGTGAAGGGAGATTCACTAGGGTCTACCAATATCATATCAGGATCCTAATGCATTTCACCGGTAAGAAACACTTGAAAATTCCCTATTACCTTTTTAGAATCTTAGGAAATATGGATGATAGACTACCAATAAGGACATGTCAAGGAGAAACTAGCCTCTTCCATTTTTCTTTGATAAATCTGTTGGTATTAGAAGAGCTTAGAAAGATGAAACACAATTTGGAAGTTTTTGTAGCAGCATCAAAAATAGCAGTTAATTCTTAAAAAAACCCTCAAATCATGATAGATAAGCCTTCATCAGTATAAAATACCACCACATATGTCCATCAAAGTTCTGCAAATAAAAGGGCAAAGAAAATTGAGGAACTTGCAGTAAGTCAACAAGATAAAAAGAAAGGGAAAAAGATTCAATTTTCCCCAAAAGAGGTCACATCCCCTAGAAAACTAGTTACTAGGTCAACAGCTAAAAGAATGCCTCCCATACACTCATCACAAGCACCTAAGGAAGATCCAAATGAATTCATATAAGAAGACTATCCTAGTGAGAAACAAAACCTGATCATTGAGTTGCAAGAACAGTTAAAGAAATCCCACTTTGTCATAGAACAATTGCAACATGAAAATAGGGAAATGAATAAAAAGGCTTTGGAACAGACCCCCAAGAAATACATTTAAGCAACAGGTGAAACATCAATCCCTTTAAATCCAACAATATCTAAAAAAAGTGTAAATGTAAGACAGTGGAGTAGAGCTCAAAAGTGAAAGAAAAGCCTAAATTTATTGTTCCTTTGACTAGATCCTCAACCAGGAAGTTGAAAACCCAGGAGGAAACTCCAACAAGAAATTATCCAACTGAAAAGAAGGATAATGGAGGACAACATACTTTCAACAAGTTAAGGAAGCAATTGAGAGAAGCACAATATATGATAATCTAGCAAAGGGAGGAGAATAGAAAAACAAAAATGAAATGTAAAGAACTCCTTAATGAGTGTGAGCCTGCAATGGACCATGCCATATTCATGGTGAAAAGGAATATTTCTCTACATAAATATGTTAAGAACATATATAAGAAACATCTGACCTTGATAAAGGAGAATAGAGCCCTCAAACAAAGCTTGCAGTAGTTGGATATAGAAAAGAAGGGGAAAGGAAAGGTTGACTTGCTTGCTTAAGCAACAGAAATGTAATTCCCTAGAGACAAATTCACCAAAATTGTATTTTTTTACTATGCACAACAGAAGATCCTAATTCCAAATTATCACAATCTCCTAAATATTTGGATGGTATTCTTGTGCATAATTGTATCTTTTGATGGATTGTTATACATGATCAATTTTTTTCCCCTATTATGCATTGTAAATCTCAGTTTTGAGTTGCGAATGAAAACTTTACAGTTGCGCAACACACACACTCCACAACTATATCAGTTTATGTTTGAGCAACAGTATGAGGTTCTTGTCAAATTTTGGGATGGGAAATGTCAATGGAAAAATGACATAAATTTTACTGCATCAATTTAACCAATTAGATCAAGAAAAAGAAAGAAAAATATTAAAAAGGTCAGTTGTTACGCAACTATGCTACGATTTTCCTATACGTTGTTGTTGCACAGCATGCATGTTGTGCAACAGTGACAGAGCAGCCAAATTGCTTCCAAACATATAGCATCAGGTCATCACACGTGTCACCTCACCTCCAACAAGTATCAAGGTCGAAGATCATCATTTTAGGGACTCAAGGATTGGTTTTTATCGAGTTATTATGGTGTAATAAATGAGTCAAACTTGACTCCCTATTTTCAATAGATTGTTTAGGTTTTGTAGCCAAATACATTGAAGGGTTGGGAAATGTGTAAGGAAGATACTCTTGAACACTTTTTTTTAATTTCTCTCTTATATTAATGAAATTACTGGATCGGAAGTCCCTAAAATTTGACTCCAAAGATACATGTGATTGTGCTACTTTATGCATGTGATGTTACAATCTTTTTCTTCCAGTGTTCCATCTATATTATATGGCTTCTTCCTTGTGTTAATTTGAACTATATGTATCAAAATTCATCTACATTTGATGCTCTGTTGCATGTAATTTCAATTTTCTTTCAACCATAATTACCATGGGATTCATCCTTGTTAGATGCCCTATGGGGTTAATTGTTTTCTCTGTAATATTATATCTACAATGACATCTAATTGGCCTAAATAAATTCTTTCTATCTTGCCTCTTATTAGTCACTTTTCTATCCACCAAGTATCCAGTAAACCTTCATTAATTTATGACCTTTTTGTGACTCCATTGCCCAATGAACTTTCTGTCCACATTACCACCAACTCTATAAATCCAATTTCATCTTAGAGATATAGAATTTGATTCAAAACCAAATCAATCCTTTTAGTGATTGATTTGAAGAGAGAGAGCCCCCTCTAGATTGGAAGGGATAGCTTCTAGGCTGAAGCTGGTTTGTGGTTACCTTTGTGATTTGTCTCCTGAACCAAGGAAATTTACAGAATGATAAAATTTTGACATCGTTGTCAGGGAGAAAAGGTTAAATATTCTTTGGGATAAACGACAAAGTTCAGATATGAGTACTGATGATGAACAATAGTCAGACACAGAAAGGTTGTACATCATTCACCTGGCGACTCCATTTTCAATAATCTAGAGTTTAGAATTTTCACGGAGACTCCATTGTCCAAATACTCAGTAGCCTAAAGAATTTCTAGGAGACTCCACTGCTTCAATATGGATCACAGATATGTAAGGTATGCTTCAATAAATCGCTCTCACGTTCATGGTTTTCCAAATATGATGCCTTGCATAGATTGGAAAAATTATCTTCCTAGATTCAAAGATGGAAAAGGAGATGATGTTTCTCTTCATTTGATTAGATTTCATATGCATGTGCATAAGCTAAGGGTTCAATTTCATGAATATTGTTTGATGAAGATTTTCATGGCCACCTTGGAGGTAAATGCACAATTATGGTATGAAATCTTGCCAACTACTTGTTTGTATTCTATTACATATTTTCATATAGTATTTTATGAGAGATATAAAGAACATCATCCTTCCTTGTTGTTGGTCAAAGACTGTTGCACACATTTTGAAAAAATTATTGAGCATTTGGAAAAATTTAATGATGACGAAGAATTTATGGATGAGGAAATCTTAGAGGATCTTCATGGAAAACCTTTTCATCACCAAGAATTAATGGTAGGGGCTAGTTGTCAAGATATTCAGGTGAATTTCCAACAAATATTCATTTATTCTTTGATTGAAAATGAAACAGATCAAGATTCCTATGATCAAATATATATTCCATCTCCTGAGGTTAATGAACATATTCAACAATGTTTAGAAATCTAAAAGAGTCAAAACAATGATATGGACAAGTCATCATATTTTGGAACTTTTCAATCTTTTCCCGATCCAAATTTAATAAAGAATTGATGCCTACACATGATTTAGAGACTAAGAGAAACTATGAAGAAGAAAAGGTTGATCTAGGTCCTTTGGAAAACAAAAGTGAGACCCTTATGGAGTTGAATAAATAATGTCTTAATAAAGAAGGAGTTTATCAAAGACAGGTTTCTGAAGTTGTATGTACACAAAATTTAGATAGTGAATCAACACATGTCATAGAATTTAAGGAAATAAATGAATCAACCTATCACAATTGCATTACAGAGTCATAATTGCAAGTTGATAATGAGCAAGAAGTTGCTTTTCTTCTTAAAAATCAAAATGGAATTCCTATAGAAGAACATGAAGAGTCACTTTTGAATATTCATGTTGAACATGATGTGGTTGTTGTATTTGAGGCATTTCAATATCATTCTATGTTTTATTCTTGTGGATGAAACAGATGATAAGAAGACCTTTTCTTTCCATTTGAAAATGATCATGAAGTTTGTAGTGAAATTGAATAGATGGAACGAGAGATAGTCAATCATGAAGCTTTTCTTTTCCCTTTTTCCCATCAACAAGAAATTAACATAATGAACATTTCTATTTTTCAAGATCCTTTGGCAAGTTTATTGCAGTCATCAACAAAGATGAGTTTTGCAGTATTTATGGATTCTGAGTATCAGTTTCAGTTTCAGTTTCAGTTGTCATACTTCAATTTTTTTCCATTTGGAAAAGTTGATTGTGAGCTTCAGTCAAGTTTCTAGCTTCTTGATTGGTTGCATTGGCACTTTTGTATAATTTGATTCCAACAGTGGTTCAAGTAGATTAGAGTAGGAATTGGAATGCAATAAGCTTGTTGAGAAAACATTCTTTCAATCTTTAATCTTGGTATGCAGTTCAACTTGAGTTTTGAGCAGTGTGCCTTTTAATTTCAATTTGAATTTCAGTTTGTTCAGTATAGAACGGAGAGCAGGTCAGCCAAAATTTACATGCAAGTTTGGGTAGAATTCAATAGAATTTGAAGCCCAAAGAGAAGGCCATAAGGTTTTAATGCATGTTACTAGTGTTCTCTTTATTCAGTTCAGTTTTTAGATTCATGATCATATGTAAAAGGTCAAGTCATTTTTTATTCATTTTAGTCAGTCAATAAAGAGCCCAATGGATTAGGCTACTAGTCTTCTTGTTCTTTGGCACCTCGCAGGGAGGATTTCATCCCCATCAAAGCTAGTGTTAGTGTCCTATAAATAGGTTGTTATGATGTGAGTCAAAAATATATAATAGGGTAAAGTCATGCTTTGGTATCATAAATACCATGGCATGATTTCTCTTGGGTTGTGAGTCAATGGGTTTGTGATTGATAAGTTGGTTTGAGTAAAGTCACAAAATAAATTTTGTTTCATGAAACATATGGTCTTAATGCTAAGATATGGGTTTTCATGTCACTAAAAATTCATTATGAGAGGTCATGAGGTCAATTCAAGTCAGTTAGATTCAGTCTTGAAATGTTTCAAAGAATTTCATAAGCTCAAATCTATCGAAGGCATGTAGCATCATCAAGCAAATCATGCACAACACAATTTGATGCGCAATGTCCTAATGCTGCACAAATCAAGTATTAAGGTATGATGAGGTATGATGGGTATAACTGATGGTTTATTTTAATTTTATCATTGAAATTTTTTCTCCTCGAGGTGAAGAAACCCCCTAGATATCACTTTCTTCCTTTGCAAATTCAAAATATTCCATCCAAGATCGTTGTGCATATGCAAATGTTGCGTCTTTTGATACACAGAGACTATAGGGGACACTACTCAATACTTTACACATCTACAAATGACCTTTCTCTTACGCCTTCTAGATGAATCTTCATATGCTTGCCTAAAGTTTGAAAGGAAAAAATTTCTTATGAACACAAAGCTTCCAACGTTGCCTCGAATCTATATCCTTTGTTTCATTGAATTGAATTTTGCAAATTCACTACGCATTTTCAAACGCGGCATTTTTTGCTGCGCACAGTCCTATTTTCTCATTTTCATAAGAGATTGATATATACCAACATCATGGCAACTCCATAGGGCAGAAGAAGGAGCTCAAAGGGTGGTGATATCATCATATTTGAGCCTCAAGGTTTAAAGTTAGTGAATAGAGATCCAACAATCAAAGTCTCTTTTGAACAAGTGGGTTGTATCAGGTTTTGTGAAAAGCTTCAGGGATATAGCATGCAGGTGGAAATGGATTTTGCATTAACTTTTGATGGCATTAGGGATAAGGTGGGAAATCTACAGTTTCACATTTCTGAAGATAATATTTATGCTGCAACAAATATCCCTACTCATGGAGAACAATGGTTCAAAGGTATGCAATTGGATCTATCCTAATACCATGAATTTTTGAAACCTAAATTTAGAAACACTGATTTTGGAGCCACCATACCCAGAGAGAATCTATTAGAAAGTCGTAGTAATTTGTTGAGGGTAATCCAAAGGTTTTTCACATGCAAAGGAATATTCACTCGGGTCTACAAATATGATATCAGGATCCTAATGAATTTCACTTTTAAGAAACCCTTGAATATTCTCTATTACCTTTCTAGAAGCCCAGGAAAGATAGCTCAAAGAGTACAAGTAAGGAGATATTAAGGAGAACCTAGCCTCTTCCATTTTTCTTTTATAATGTTTTTGGTATTATAAGATCTTAGAAAGATGAAACAGGATTGGGAAGTTTTTGTAGCATCGTCACAAATAGCAGTTGATTCTGAAAACAACCCTCAGAAGTTGAAAACCCTCATAAGAACAAGATATGATAATCCAGCAAAGGGAGGAGAACAGAAAAACAAAGATGAAATGTAAAGAACTCCTTAATTAGTGTGATCATGCAATGGACCATGTCATATTGATGGTGAAAAGGAATCTACCTCTACATAAAGAGCTTAAGAACATATATAAGCAACATCTGACCTTGAGAAAGGAGAATAGATCCCTCAAACAAAGCATGTAGCAGTTGGAGAGAGAAAAGAAGGGGAAAGGAAAGCTTGACTTGCTTGCTGAAGTAGAAAAAATGTAATGCCTTGGAGCTAAATTCACCAAAATTTCCTTTTTTAACTATGCACAACAGAAGATCCTAATTACAAATTATCACAATCTCCTAAATATTTGGATGGTATTCTTTTGCATACTTGTATCTTTTGATGGAGAATTATAGATGATCAATTTTGTTTACCTATTATGCATTGGAAATCTCAGTTTTGAGTTGTGAAAGAAAAATTTACAATTGTGCAGTAGGTACGCTACACAATTATGTCAGTTTATGTTTGAGTAGCAATATGAGGTTCTTGTCAAATTTTGGGATGGGAAATGTCAATGGGAAAATGAGATAAATGTTGTTTCATCTATTTAACCAATTAGATCAAGAAAAATAAAGAAAAATATTAAAAAGGCCAGTTGCTATGAAATTGTTGAGAAAATGTTGTGCAACTACGTTGCACGTTTCCTATAGGTTTTTGTTTCACAGCAGGGATGTTGCATAACAGTGATAGAGTAGCCATTTTTATTCCAAATGGACATAACCAGGTCATCACATGTGTCATCTTGCCTCCAACATGTATCAAGGTCAAAGATCATCATTTTAGGGACTCAAGGATTGTTTTTGATCGAGTTATTATGGTGTAATAAATGAGTGAAACTTGACTCCCTATTTTCAACAGACTGTTTAGATTTTGTAGCCAAATATATTGTACTTGTTAGCATTATCATAGGATGATAATTGAATTCAAATTTTGGCAGCATAGGAAGACATTTTTGTTTATATGTCATGAAGCTATGAGAGCTAAGGGTTGGCAAGTGTGTAAGGAAAAGACTATTGAATACTTTTTTGTAATTTCACTCTAATATTAATTATGAAATTACTGGATCAAAAGCCCTGAAATTTGACTCCATAGATACATGTGATTGTGTTGCTTTATGCATGTGATATTATAGTCTTTGTCTTCATGTGTTGCATCTATATTATATGGTTTCTTATTTGTGTTAATTTGAACTATATGTATCATAATTCATCTGCATATGATGCTCTATTGCATGTAATTTCAGTTGTCTTTCTACCATAATCACGTTGGGATTCATCCTTGTTAGATTCCCTAAGGGGTTATTTGTTTTCTTTGTGACCTTCTATCTACAATGAAATCTAATTGTCCTAAAGCAGTGCTTTCTATCTTGCCTCTAATCACTCACTTTTATATCCACCAAGTATCCAGTAAACCTTCATTGATTTTTGACCTTTTTGTGTCTCCATTGTACATTGAACTTTCTGTCCACATTGCCACCAACTCTATAAATCCAATTTCATATTAGATATCTAGCCTTTGATTCAAAATGAAATCAATCCTTTCAGTGATTGATTTGAAGAGAAAGAGCCCCGTCTAGGTTGGAAGGGCTAGCTTCCAGCCTCAAGTTGGTTTGTGGTTACCTTTGTGATTTTCCTCCTTAGCCAAGGCAATTTACAGAGTGATAACAACGGGAAAAGTATAATTTAGTCTCTTATATCATGGGAATAAGTTGTTCCAAATTTATCCATACAAGTACCCTACAAACTTATATATATATATATATATATATATATATATATATATATATATAAAGGTGTATAGGTAACAAATTTACAATAATGATTGAGTAAGTTAATGATGATAGTATATATTTATGGATTGAATTTTAAATGATTAATGTACTTAGATATTGAGAATTAATTGTATAGTTAATTTGAAGTGGGATAATTATTGTTGGATTTGTGAATTTTAATAGTATATCATATGCTTAAATTATTTTCAAATGGTTGACCAATTCTTGTTATAAGTGGTCAGTTGAATTGATTGATTTAATGATCAGCTTGTGCATTGGTATGATATTTCGAAACAAACTGGCTTACATTATTTTCTTCATTGTATTATGTTATGATTTCGAATTTTGGAATAGGATAGAGGTTATGGGAATTAGATACCTTCATGTTCCTCATAACAGTCACTAGTCCAGAGACTTTAGATGGTCAAATTCAATTGGATGAATCCTAGACTTGAGCATTGATTATATGTCTTGAAGGTCCTAACCTTGCAAGGTAGGTTGGGCGGGTAGACATCTTTTTTTATGCTTATGTGATATGGTTGATCCTTGCATAATAATGGTGTTGTATTTAAATGGTGTTGTACTTAAATTTATGTCTTAATGGAGGGGTCGTTACATATGGTATTAGAGCGGGTTCAACCCTATGACATTGGACTATTACGCCTTCCATTTTGTTAAATAAAATCATTATAAATGTATCACTAATAAATTTTTAAATTTTCCATGAAGGTAATCACGGTTAGAGAACAAAGGGGATGTAGACATTGTGGTGTGGGAGGAAGAGGTGTGCCTCCTATGATTATATCCACGCCAAAGGGATCTAACCCTCAGGGAGATGAGCAGACTACTGAGAAGGAACAGGTTGTTGTGGGAGATGTGGTAGGTATGATAAGATCCTTCTAGAGGATGTTAGAGGAATTGATCAACCATCTTTATCGGGACGAGGGAAGAATGTTTGTGCTTAATGAGGGTTCACATTGCACTCCAGCAGATAGTAGTAGCATACATAGAGAACTCAAGAAGGTGAAATTTTTTGAGTTCTAGGGACCCATGGGTGGCTTAGCCTTTGAGGCATGGCTAGAGAACATGGTGATGTGCTTCACACTTCGTGATTCCACCTCCAACATGGAAGTGTACATGGTGGTCTTTCAACTGAAAGGGAGTGCTCTACTTTGGTGGAAGATAGTCCTACCTCAACTAAACATGGTCGTTGAAGACGTGTCATGGGAATTGTTAGAGGAATGATTTCAGGAGAGGTACTTTTCCAATGAATTCATGGAGAACCATCTTAATGATTTCAGCACCTTTTGATAGGATAGCCATACAGTACTGAAGTATGAGACCAATTTCATGGAGCTACTGAGGTATGCTCCACATATGAACACAAAGAGGTTAAAGGTCCACAAGTTTTTGTTTGGCCTTAACTTAAACATTCATGCAAAGGTGAGGATATTTATGACTCAAATGTTACACGATGCAGTTCAGAAGGCCCTCATTGTTGAGGAAGAGCTGAACAATGGGGGCCAGGGCATGACTCCTAGATAGACTGGCCAAATGACACCGGGAGAACAACAACATCAGACACCATCCAAATAGACTTATGGGCATCGAAATACACCCAAAGGGCCTATGTTCTTGACACCGAGAAGATAGAATCGTCATCAGAGGAATCCTTACAGAGCACCACAACAGTAGTAGTAACAACAATGTCATATGCAACAAGAGCAAAAATAGTTTAAGCCAGTTCAACAAAACAGAACAGGATCACAAACTACTAGGCCAACAACTTCTACTTCAGGGACTAGAAGCACTAGACTGAAGAATGGATGTTGGATGTGTGGAGAGCCACATTACTAGCGATATTTTTTAATTGAGAAGGTCAGAGAGGTTATATATTCTAGACCCACTACAGTTGGATATTTGGGCAAGGCCCACAAGATATATGCAATGGTGAACAACCGCCAGGAAAATAATCGGTTCATTGTGCTTGAGACGTCAGGTACAATCGCAGATAAAACTTTTAGTATTTTGATATATCCAAGAGATATAGAGAGATTTGTTTCTAGTGTAGTGCTAAATAGAATTAAGGTAAAGGCAGTCGATCATGATGAGTTCAAATATGTAGAAATGGCATCAAGATCCAAACATAAAATTGAAGGAAAATTTATGGATTGTAGCATTAACTTGGGTGATTTTTTAACAATGGCCAACCTATATGTCACAATATTAGGGTCGTATGACATAGTGATTGGCATGGACTAGTTGGAATCGCATTATGCGATACTTAAATGTAAGACGAAATGGTTAAGTTTGACGGATGATTTGGGTGAGAGTAGAGTAATTGTAGGAAGAAACAGGGGAGTGTCCTTGAGCTTTATTTATTCCCTACAATTGCAACAGAGTATGCGCAAGGGATGCAATTTATATGAAATCCTAGAACTTAACTAAAAGGGAGAGACGAAAGGATTAGAAAACCTTCCGGTAGTATCAGATTTTGTAGATGTATTTTTAGAAGAACTACCAAGTTTTCCACCAAAAAGAGAACTTGAGTTTACCATATATTTGAAACCTGAAACAAAACTGATTGTGAGAACACCATATCGAATGTCAATGCTTGAATTGAAGGAGTTGAAAATATAATTAAAGGAGTTGTTGGACTTGGGACTTATACGTCCAAGCATATCGTTATGGGGTGTGCCAGTGATTTTTTTTAGAAAGAAGGATGGATCATGAAGGCTTTGTATGTTAATTGAACATGGTTATGATTAAGAAACAATATCCATTTCCGAGTATTGATTATTTATTTTACCAAATGAAGGGAGCAACATTTTTTTCGAAGATTGACTTGAGATCAGGATATCATCAATTACGGATTAAGGAGGAATATATCCCTAAGATCTCATTTAAGACGAGATAATTCAGACACTATGAGTTTACTATTTTACCATTCAAATTGATGAACGCACTAGGCTTATTCATGAGTTTGATGAATGGGGTGTTTCGAGAATATTTGGATAAGTTTGTACAAGTATTTATTGATGACATATTGATTTATTCTTGGACGAAAGAAGAGAATGAAGAACACTTAAGATTATTTCTACAGTGTCTAAGAGAAAACAAATTGTACAAGAACCTATTGAAATGTTCTTTTCTCCAATCAAATATTCATTACTCAGGACATATCATTATCTAGAGAAGGTATCGTTGTGGATCCAGTGAAAGTAGAGGATATTATGGAAAGGAAAGCACCGAAGAATGTACAAGAGGTACATAGCTTTATGTGTTTAGTAAGATATTACTAACGATTCATCAAATTTTATTCAAAGATAGCAAATCCAATCATAGAATTATAGAATAAAAACAAGGAATTTGTATGGACAGATAAATGCGCAGAAACATTTCAAAAACTTAAATAGTTGTTAATGAAAATGCCAATACTGAAGGTCCCCGACATGGACAAAGTATTCGTGGTATGCACGGATGCATCCAAGGAAGGTTTATGAGGAATTTTGATGCAACATAGTCGAGTGACCGCTTACATTTTAAGGAAATTGAGAAGGAATGAGGAAAACTACACAACACATGAATTGGATTTATTAGCAATCATATATGCCTTGAGACTATGGAGACATGATATTATTGGATGGAAATTTGAATTAAAGATAGATAAATATGGATTGTAGAATATATCTACTCAGTGTGACTTGAACGCACGACAGAGGAATTGGTCAGAATTACTTAGCGAATACGACTTTGAGATTACTTAAATTAAAGGAACGGTGAACATAGTAGCATATTCATTGAATCAGATACCACACATATTCTTGGTAATACCTCTTAATATGAATCTACGAGAAAATATTCTATCTCTATAGATTGATGATGATTGGTACAAGGAAGTTAAGGCTAATACTGAACAAGATACCATGATAGTACCGAAGTTTGAAGTTTATTCATTGGACAACGATAGATTGCTGAGATGTAATGGAAGAATTTATGTACCTCCTAACGACAAATTAAGAAGTTTGATATTAAGAGATTCTCATAGAGAAGTATACATGGGTCATCCAGGAGTCATGAAGATGAAAGAGAACCTTAAGCCTTTATTCTTCTAGAAAGGAATGAAAGTGGACATAGTTAGTTACGTGGTGAGATGTCTAGAATGTCAACAAGTGAAGGTTGAGCATATAAATCCAGCAGGATTGTTACAGCCACATGTTATTGCTAGATCAAAATGGGAAGTCATTTCGATGGATGTTATCATTGGATTTCCACTGACGGCAAGGAGACAAGATTCGATTTTTTTGGTAGTGGACACTCTGACGAAGAGTACACACTTTATTTCAGTGCATACGATGTATCAGGCACCAGACATAGCTAGAGTTTTTGTTAGTGAGATTTTGAGGCGACATGGAGTACCAAGAAATATCATATCCGATCATGGATCAGTGTTTACAGGATGGTTTTGGACCATTTTCCAAGAGGCCTTGGGAACAGAACTAAAATTTAGTACAATGTATCACCGAGAGATAGACAAACAAATAGAAAGAACGAACTAGGTTTTTGAAGATATGTTGTGTATGTATGTAATTGATAGAAAAAAATGTTGGGAAGACTTATTGCCATTGGTAGATTTTGAAAACAATAAGAAATTACCAAAGTATGATTAAGATGGAACCATTTTAATTTCTTTACGAGCGACCATGTCGGGCATTGTTGAGCTGGAATCAACTTGAGGATAGGGTCCTAGTGGGACCAGAAGTGATCCAAGAAATGGAAGAACATATGCAATCGATAAGACAAAGGATCAAATAAGAGTAGGATCAGAAGAAGAGTTACGTTGATGCGCATCGCATTGACCACATTTATGAGGTTGGTGACAGAGTTTTATTGTGGTTAAAACCACATAAAAGTTCAATAAATTTTGGAAAGGGTGCTAAACTCACTCCTAGATTTGTGCGACCTTTCAAGGTTGTGGATGTTAAGCCCTAAATAGTGGCTCATTACCCATTAATTGGGGAATATTACATTAGTAATGTTATTTTATTTATGTCGGATTTATTCCATTAGTTGTAATTATACCTCCTAGTCTCCTATATATACCAAGTAGACATTTTCATTTTGAATCATCTTGTAATTGTACATTTATGTGGGAATAAAGAGGTTTCCCCCTCAAAGAGGCTTATTATATGAATTTATCTCTTTTTCAAGGATTTGAGTACTTATTCTGAGGTTTTTCTATGCTATATTGGTATTTGGTTCTTAACATATGGTATCAGAGCTCAAGGTCTTGGGGTTTCATTGCTACATATGAGACACCTTGGAATTTTCGCTATAACTTTTTTTCTACAATGTTTCAAAAGGAACAGATTGGAGGATACTTATTAGATGAATCAAGGTACGTTGGGATAACATTTCAGCTCCTGATGCCTTATACTTTCAGAGATACAACCTGTTCAAGATAGGGTTATGGAATCATCCTGAACTGAGTCATTGCGGAATTTTCAATATAAACATTTTTATGTAGCATTGCAGAACCTGAACTACGGAGGAAATTCAAAAAGGTATCTATGGTAAAAATGTCAGATTCTGGGTCATCTTACATTTGTAGATACACCTTATGGAAGATAGGGTATCTGACTAGTCTCATGAAGGTGTTACAGGTAAAACTATCATAACTTCTTCGTAGAGTATCCAAATTGAGTGAGACTAATTGCATTGGATAGTGGACAGTATGTAGTATTTTTGGTATGAGTTTCAGAATTTTATATCAATTATTTTGTGCGGCGCACGCTATAAAAGTGAAATATCCTGGAAAGGCAAAAAATCAGCAAGTTGTGGGGAAGTTACCATAAATTCCACTTGGTACATCCAATTTTGATATGACTTGTGGCATTGTACAGAAGAAATATCAAAGAAATACAAAAAAAGTAAAGTTTCATACCTAGAAGGGCCAAAACTTTGGAGATACAACAAAAGAAATATTGTCTAGAAGAACCACCTCAAAATCAAGGTTCAAAAGTGATACTTGGCCAACATGCCAC
>JZKD02S2426200.1:134671-156561 GCA_000966675.3 Picea glauca | reverse complement strand
GAACCTTCTAAGAAGTCCTCTTACATTTATTATATTTAATTACCCATTTATTATATCTAACTACCATAGTGGGCCTTATTTAATAATATAGTGGACCTAGTCCACCTTACATTGACTGACCTCCACTATTATCACTATGGGCCCTCTCACCCCCCCTACTACCTCTCTAGCTACCTTACAGTCATCCTAATGCCCAGACCAGGGGAATGGGATAGATGAATGGGAGATAAGATGTAAACTAATAATATGGTGGGAGCAGACGATGGCTCTTCAAAATTCCCCCTGGTGGCTAACCAAAACCTATGGATACAATCTTGCTAGGGCACCCTGTTAATCCCCCCTGTTGTCGCAAGAGATGACTCTAGGCTGTAAAAAAGCCAAGCCTTAGCAGATTTTTAAAAGAAATAAATCATGTTGATTGGTCAGTCATAGGAGGCTTCTAGAACTAGGTCTAAAATAGTCATTCCACTCATTTATAGATCAGAAACAAAAGGCATGACCTCGTTTGTCTAATTCATTTTAAAATCATGAGGATGGATAGAAGATAGGGGATGAACAAAACTAAAAGAAAAATCCAAGCATATGGTCTTCCTTTCGATAGAAGAAATAACAACCAACTTCAAATATCTGAACACAGGTCTTGTCTCACTCATAGAAAGATAGAGGAAAGGCTGTGAACAAATAAAACTTGCGAATGAGGCAAAACAATTAGGATGCAAGTCTTGTTCTACTCACAGCAAAACAGAGGAAAAACTACACCTTAAGGAATGCTTCAAATTAGCTACAACAAAGGTAGTACTGAATTGTAACCATTACAAGATGAAATAATGAATGTAAGGAAGAAAGAGTAGTGATGGAAACTTCAGAAACAATAATACAGGAAGAAAAGGGAAGTAGACAGTGACAAAGTATAGAATCTCTTAATACTTTGTTCTATATTTGATAAAAAAGAATGCATTACAAACCCATCCTCCAAAAGGCTTTTGGGCTCCCCCTTTTCTCTGTTACATACAACAATTATAAAAGAAAAAATCTAAGAACAATCTCTTTGCATTCCGGGAATCTGAAATGGTTCGCCTTCACGGAAAACTGAGACTGTCAGGTGCCTCTGCCAGCACTTTGAACTGTTACTGACGTAGGGCATCTTGTAAACGCTTTTGGCTAGGTGTGCATAAGCTGGGTGATACACTTGACATAATCTTTCTGATGCTCATCTTTAGTTTGACAAATTTTTTTATTCTTGAGTGAATGCAAATGCAGGGTTTCTTTAGCAAATCGCTAGTTGGTCACCTGTAATCATCTTTACGCAAACTCCAAGATTAAGAGCTCGCTGAATTTTTTCAGCGTTGTCATGTCAAGGAGGATCGAACAATGGAAAGAACCCACAAAACATCCAAGGGCCTCCAGGGCTTTCTTTATATTTCTCAGGCACTTCCTGTACAAAAATAGACCCGATTTACCTTTCCTTCTTGTTTGACCTTTTCAAACATTTGTTTATACTTCAAAAGATCACTGGAAGCAAGTTGTTTCCATGCTAGACCTAGCTCTATGCCCCTCACTCTGGTGGAAAAGTTCAATGAACTTAAGGTTTCTTTTGAGTCACACTCGTTAGGGCAAATTTGCACAAGCATTAGAGTTTTCGAGTCTCCTCCTAATGAGTCTTGGAGCAAATGTGTAAGATTGGAATTCCTATAGGGTATGTGGTTGTTTTTGGTTGCTAATGCAGATATAACATCACCAAGAGTAGAAAGATATTTGTTGATAGATTGAGCTTCTTTAAGGCGCTCCGCTTGAACATCTGTTTTTTCTATTCTCTCACTTCCTGCCAGATCAACAAGCCATAGCTTGCTCCTGGTACATTCCCCACTGATTAAGTTCTCTCCTTTTACCATCACACAAAGTACACAGTGAGAAAAACTACTATGCTCATTAGCATTGGTAGAACCAACGGCCCTTGCACTGCTTCCAGTTTGCAAAACTTCCCAGACCTCATTCATGGTGTGTACTTGTGCTTCAACAAGTCCTGGAACATGATGGACACCTTCTGCTACCTGTTTTATTTCAATCTTCTTAACAGTATGCCCTGGCTGAGTTGGGGATGTAAGTAGATCATGAAACTGCTCATTGTAAACTTCCAATACACTTATTGAGATATCATATTTAAATAATCCATTTATCTCATTAGCTACTCGAAAGAGCTCCTCCAACGTACGATAGTTTACTCCCCTGTTGTCATGAATTCCCTCCATGGTAAATGTCTTCCCAGTTCTAGTTTTCCCATAGGCAAAGATACACACATTTTATCCATCCAAAACTGAGACGACAAATGGTGCAGTATCGGTAAAAACAACCACTTGATCATCTTGAGTAGTAAAAACACGATAAAATTTGAACATCTTCTTTGAAGAACCATTAACACGGATGCTCAGTTCACTTGCTCTAGCTATATCAAATTCTACCACTGAAGAAGCTCCCGCAGATATTTATTCATCACTCAATGGACGACCTCTACAGAATACTCTGATGTTTCCTCTGAGCTCCTCGTCGGCATTGAGGATCCTGTCGCCCAGGAAATCGCGCACCACGTCTCGATGGGAAGACAAAGAAACATTTGAACTCGTGCTCGAACTCCTCGTTGTCAAAGACAGGTGTCGCATGTAGGGGGTTTCGAATCAGTCATCTGGATTATCTGTTGTGGCCTGTTGTAGCTCTTCGAACCGTTACAAATCATTTTGAGAAGTGGGGTATTGATAATTCCTTTGATGCCGAAACGCTTATGTCAATGCTTTAAACGCTGCCTGATTATTCTCTGGTTATTCACTGACCTCGTTTCTGACCTCTTTTCTGCCAGTCTGGACAAGGGTTTTAGAGTAATGACTCTTGGCTCTCTTCAACGCGCAAAAACCCTAATTTGCCTCACGTCTGCATGAAAAACCTTAATTCATGTGACAAACGAGGTGAGCGAACGACGTGAAGAAGCCATTTCCCGAGAAATTTCATGGCATCATTTGAATTCGCGAATCTCATTCAAGGACTAGATAGGATGGTGTGAAAATGTGTTGCGAAATCTTTGCCATGCGAGATAACGATTTTGGTGTCGAGAGATATGGTCCAATTCAAAGTTTAAAAACATATTTCCATTGAATTTCCAATTTCACCACCTTTCATAGAACTCTCATGAGTCACCTCTACTCTTCCTCCTTTCAATTGTTCACGCCTATCAGGCAATTGTAGTTCCCACTCAACCACGGACCTTTTTTCGGTCTTGAGTTTGAGAACTTGGAACATTTACCATTAAAATGGCCCTGTGCAAGAGTGGCCATCCAGGAGATGATTCTGTTGCAATGAGAGATAAGATATCCAGCTTGATTGCTCGCATATGGTATATATCAGAAGACCGCACAAAGAAATCTTCGAAATATGGCTCAAATAAGGAGGGCATTGCCCCAACAAATGTTGCCAGATTTGATCGTACCTCATGATATTTCCCAGCTCACTTCCTTAATGATGCCATTATGCTCGTTCGATTCCAGCTTGGGTATCATAAGGTTGTCAGTAACAAGATGATTTTCCATCATTCTAATAAAATTTAAAAATCTCTATGAGACCCAAAGGACGCAAATTGAGCACATACTGTGAATCATAAGAAGACCTAAGAAGGAATAAAAGTGGCTTCACAATTCTTCTCACATCCTTAACTGGAGCCATAATCCAATGGACACCGGCAGCAGCAACAACAACCCCACTGTGTTGACCCCATAACAAAAGTGATGTGCATTGCGATAGAAGTTTCATATCACTATGAAGATCGATAGTAGGAATAGAATCATTTGACTCTGATGAATCACTGCTCAAAGAGGTCGTCCTCGATAACTTCTTTTGTTGATCATTTGTCAAGTAGCTAGAAATCGTGCCTTTTCCTTCCATTTTGTAACCTTACTCTTCCTTGGACGCACTGCTTCTGCCAACTTTATGGTTCGTAAAACCTTCTGATGAACTATCAGAATTTTCTGTTTCAATGTTTAGTCTCTTTGTATAACCTTTTTAAAGTTTGACCCGATCAAAGTCAAATTATCAGGACATACAACATTATATGTAGCTGTGGCAGCTCCTATCACTCATGCGCAATTGTCATTTAGTAAGATTCCAATGAGCTCTTGCAGGGCAGTATCATGTTCCTCCCGTTCCAAATCATAAAGCTTTGGAATAGTATTTGTAGCACACCTTCTCACATAAGGAGAAGGATCTCTAGCACATTTATTAACAACCATTAAAACCAGTGGTGCCACAACATGAACACGGATTCCAGACATTGCACGAAGAGCCCATGCATGCACTAATGGATTCAAACCTGAAAAATCCTTCTAAAAGCTGTCGATTGGCAGTAAATCCTCATCTGGTCGCCTTTCAAGATAATGTACAAGATAGATATAAAGCAGTTTTTTGACCTCCAAGGATGGAGATGCCACATTTCTTTTTACAACCTTGGGTAGCACGGTAAATTTTGATATCTGTTACAACACCCCCAACCATGGTCAAGTGGGTTAGCATAAGATCCAAGCAATTGTTAGAAATGTAAGGAAACTGATGCATATATCTGAAAGTTATAATGATCAAACATGACACATACCATGATACTTGGACCAACTACCTCATGGAGCAAGAGTCTTCTCCGATGCAAGTCCAAGCCGAAGTTGATGGATGTTGTTGCTGCTGACAGGACAGGTCTGATAAAGAAGAAAAAATATGGACCCTCCAGGGCCATGCTTAGGTCAATCCTTCTCTTGGTATTCCATGTCTAGGACCTGTGGGCCTCGAGACATGATCTCCTAGTTATCCCTAGAAATCGGGGATAACATCTGGCTCCAACTCGTGGACATGTGCTCACCGTAGAGCACATGAGAACCTCAGCATCTCTGGCCTAAACTTACAGACCTTCTCACACTCCAAAAGGGCATCGGCAAAAATGTGGGGTGGTATTGCCACCCCGCAAAATATTATATATATATATATATATATATATATATATATATATATATATATATATATATGACTGAAATAAATCAATATGCATGTGAGGAAAACAACTAACATGAAATGAAAATGGTATAATATATGGAAAATGCCTACCTACCTATACTTACTTGTTGGCTGGATGCTCAACGTAGTCAAACGACCAGTGTAACCAATCCAGCAATGTACCCCAATACCTGCCTTTGTGCTTCATCATAAACCAAAATAGTGATAAATGAAGCACAAAAATGACATGGGTTAGAACATATATCATATCGTCGGAGATCTCATGTTCTAACTCATGGAGGTGGGTGGGAGGGATAAAATCTTGTTAAGTCAATCTCTGAGGAAAGTACTCAATCCACTTCAAGAAAGGGTCGTGAGGAGAGAAAGGTTCAGAAAACTGACTAAAATATCCTGCAAACTGGCTACCTAGGGCATCCTCATGCTCTGAAGTCAAGAAAGGGATCGACAAAGACCTAGCAGACGACTGACAAACTACCAAGGGAAAGTTGAGAAACTGGGACAACTTACTCAAACTTGCAGTATCCAACCAAACCCTGGAGTTTAGGGCTTGCCCAAGAGGAAAATCAACATAAAAAAGGTACTTCCCAACTACACCTTTAATGGAAAAGCATGGTAAAGTAATAATAGGTGGCTGGAGCAAAAAGTCATGAGAAACCTTCTTTAGGCAAACAATGTCATTACTTGTATCAAAATTTGAGCACAGTGGTGGTTGTCAATCATCTTCATGAAAAGAGTCTAAGTGCTAAAGAGGGTACTCATAAAAAATCCCAAGGTAAGACTGAAAATCATTAGGAGAACAAGGTACTAGGTCATCTTTGTTTTTTTGAAAAGTACTGGTAAAAATCTCATCTCCTTGTTGACATTGGTCGAAAGTAATCTGTTGTGAAAATTGCAAGGGAAACAACTGGAAATGATTCTAAGTGTCATAGATGGGATCCAGGTCATAACCAACTATATCCCACCTACGTCTCCCCACATGTATGAACTCATCAATGTTATCAACAATGTCACTATCTGTGTCATAACATGCAAGGTTTGAAACATTGGAAAATTCATTCTCCTCCTCATTTTCTTCATCATAAGGTAAATCTTTATCAAAAACTAAGGGAAGAGAGTAACTTAGTGTTTCTCTTTGTGCAAAGACCTCGGTGTTCTCAGCATGTGTCATTGTTTCATCTGCATGGATTGCTTCTTTGTCTTTAATTGTACAACAAGGGCCATCAGCTTCATTCAAAGCTTCTTTTTCTCCATTTTCTGAATCAACGAACAAGGTGTCATTGGCATCTTGAAAGGGAGAACAACTAACCTTATCGTTTCCTTGTTGTACAGGAGGAACAAGCTCTTGGATCGCTTCATTAGAGGGAGGAGCATACGCTGGTATTTCATCATCTTGTTCAGGACTTTGCTCCTTGATCACATCCTCATTCTGGTGGTTAAGAACTTGTTCCCTTTTCTTTTGTGGGTTTTGAGCAAATCTTTCAAGAAGTCTTATCCAGCTGGGAGGATCCATGGTATTGGTTTTAGACAAGAGATTCTTTTCGATTTGAATGGCCATGTTGTGATCTTCTGCAAGTGTTTTCGGATTTTGTTTATTTAGGAGGAAACTTAGATGGCCCTAAAGCCCATTAGTATAGAGATAAACGAGGTATTTGCCTTTAGGACGATAGGTTTCGGGAATCTGGTAAAAAAAATTCTGGAATTTGGCCCAGAAAACTCTAACAAACTCATACTCTGCTTGTCTTATGCCCTCAATCTCTTTCAGCAATGATTATTCGTCTTCCAATCTCATAGCCCAACTTGCAAGGAAGATCTCTTCAAAATGGTCCATAGATGTGATGTTGGTTGCTGGAAGGTTATCATACCATTTTTTAGCCTCTCCATGCAGAGAGGCAGAGAAGAGTTTCATCACTAAGTCTTCATCTTCGTCATTGACAGGGCTGTATTGAAAGAATTCCCAAAATTTTCTCATGTGATAATCGAGACTTTCTCCATCGAGGCCAAAGAATCTAGGGAGAAAATTCTTATAAGAGAGAGGCATTTTTCTGGGATATCCTGGGATTTTACTCATATCCAAAGGTCTGTAGTTTCCTGGATCCCATTGTGAAGTCATAGTTGGCTTCGTCATTAGTGGAGCCGCCATATAGTTTTCTTGAAACTATCAAAAGATAAGGGAAAACACGCTAGTGGAGCCGCCAGGTAAGCTTGACAGAATAAGGCATCTAGAGGCAAGGCTTACCAAAAGATTTGTCGTTGAGGAAGATTGACTCAGTGTTCCCTGACAACGACACCAAAATTTTATCACACAGTTTGTAGCTAGGAGAAAAGGCTATAAAGTGGAAGGCAAAATTGGCGTAACAAGGACCTACCCCACCCAATGTCACCACAATGGGGAGGTCATTTCTATTTAGGGAGGCTAGGCCCAAGGGAGACATCCCTGGCAACCTGGGGTTTGAAAGGGAAAGGCTCAAAGGATTAAGGCTAGTTTCCTCTTTCATAGATTACCACCCAAAGAGATAGTCCAATAAAGTATAACCAAGGAGAAGGCACCTACTTTCGAGACAAGACAACAATAAACTAGTACGTGCAGTAATGGTTAATACTTCATAAATTAGTGACTATCTAAGTTTAATATATGAGCAAATACAACAGTAAATATTGACGAAGACAATGTTTGCAATAATGACAATGGCAATATAATGTTACTTGTCAATAAACACTAGAACAATACAGCATCCAATGAATATAATCACTCCTTGAATCAAACCAATGCATTAAACTTCATTCAGTTGCTCACATATAAAAGATTGTTGCATCAAGATGAAATATCCTAGGGGTGATGTCATCTTTTAGGGTTAGTTGTTAGTTAGGGTTTCAAATTTATAAGGTTTTTAAAGTTTGTTTAGTCACCATCACTTCAACGTTAGAGGCTAAGGATCAAAGCCTAAGGGTTAATGGAGTCAATAAGTGATGGACGCAAGAGTTGAAGGGTAAAAGTTTTCTACGGAATAGAGGGTAGGTTTTCAAGGTGTTTCTAAAGAAGGGCCTTAAAATTAGAAACCCTAAGGGAGAGAGGTTCACTTGGTGTTGCAAAGGCAAGGCATCATGCTCTCTCCTCTTTCCCAGCAAACGGCTAGCACAATAAGGAAAATTTAACCAAGACAAGAGGTTTTGATGAGGGAGACATTGCTAAAGCAAGGTCTATCATCAAACCCTGGAATGGTACGACCCTAGTGTAGTAAGCCTAGGCTAGGGACGTCTCACTCTTCTTGGCTTCAAAAAGGTACGTCTAGCATAAGGAATGAAGAAAACAAGTGTAGCTAAGGCTAGGCTCTATTTTCTTATTCAATGGTTTAAGGTTTCTTTATCATGGGACATGAGACAACCACCTACTTGTGTGGTTGTCCCCTAGGGTTTTTATTCAGCAATATATAAGTAATATGCAAGATATTTAAATCACAACCTTTCAAAGAGAAGTTTTGCAGAAAAAACACTTACAATTCATGAAGAAATATGCAAGCAAACCCTAGTTGTAACACCTTCCTTCCACAGAAACACCATAAATGCCAAGAAAACTCTTCCTTCAAAAGATGTGCATCACTAATCCAGCCAAAAACCCCAATAGGGCGTTAGAAATCAGATCTCACTTGTGAGTGAGTGATGTCCTTATGTCAAAATGAGGGAAAACATTTTCAATTTATATCATCTAATGACCTTTAATTAAAAGTTAGGTCATTAAAATAGCTGACAAGGATGATTACTAAAAATCATATTGTTTTACATTTAACTGTTAAATAAAACCCTAAATGAGAAGTAAGTAGGACGTCTAGCCCCTCTGAGGGAAACGTTGGCCCTTTTTAGGGCAAATCTCAGCACTAGAAGACAAACGTTGGCCCCTTTTGGGCCTCCAAACTCTGCTACACGTGCCAAACTGCCCTGTAAATATGCCACATGCTGGAGGTGATGTCAAGGATCTCTGGAAGACATCCTGGTCAACAGAGGGACATGTTCCACCTGCAATGGGTCAACCCCCTAGGGCTGGGCTCAGCCAAGGCATCCTGGATGAAAACTTCCTTCGTCTTCTCTCGTGCAAATGCTCGATCAATCATTGTCCTATCTCTGCCCCTGATGAGGTCTCAACAACCATCTGATGGGATATTCAGCCCCATGGAGGTCCGAACTGATCATCTCCCCATGTGTACTGGTCCACCTAGTACCTGTCCGTCAGGTATGGTCCTACACATCAAAAACTTCACCCTCCATGGGCTCATTAGTCCTCAGGATCATAGCAATGTCAATCATATTTCATCATTAATTTTATCAAATGCATGCATAATACCCCTAGCATATCATCTAATAGCTCAAAGACATTACACTGACCTACTACACAAAAGTGAAGAAAAGACAAGGTAACCTATTGGGCCAACATCCATAAGAAAAGGAAAGTTCCCAAAGGATATCATCCAAGACATGTAATACGAGGTGGTATGGTCTAAGGATTCCCAGACATAGTGAAAACCAGGGGTGGATATTATCCGTGGGTGCCTTTGTAGGAGGCAAGCTGTGCCTGTCATGGATGCAATTCTTTCCAAGCCCTTGATTGCGTTTATTCTTTCTTCTATTTCAAGGTCTAACTAGAGGACACTACCTTGGCGTGGTGACCAGAGCTGACAGTGTTACCCACGAGTATTTTCACATAAATGATAAGGATAGCTCGTGATGAGACCCCCTTTCCCCTGGCCATGCAACCAAGGGTCACTGCCTTGGCGTGGTAAACAAATAATGGAAATGTCATACTGCTAGGTACCTATGAACATAATGGGTTGGCTCATTATGAGAGCCCCCATCCTCTTGGCTAGGTCTTGTTTTATTATTTTTCTTCAGGTCCCTCTTGTTTCTTATCGAGAGGCTTTTTATTGCCTTCTTGGGGATCCCTGGGCGAGGCATCTTTAGGTTTTATCTTCTATGGATTTTATCTTTTACCAGCTGCTTTTACCCCCTAGGCCTTTAGCCCCTTCTTCCAACAGGATAAAGTGTAACCCCACAAATAGGTCATCCTAATGCCCGGACCAGGGGAATGTGATATATGAATGGGAGATAAGATCTAAAATGATAATATGGTGGGAGCGAACGATGGCTCTTCAAAATCTTCCATGGTGGCTAACCAAAACCTATGGATACAAGCTTCCCAGGGCACTCTGTTAATCCCCCCAACGATGGTCAAGTGGGTTAGCATAAGATCCAAGCAGTTGTCAGAAATGTAAGGAAACTGATGCATATATCTGAAAGTTATAATGATCAAACATGACACATACCATGATACTTGGACCAATTACCTCATGGAGCAAGAGTCTTCTCCAATGCAATTCCAAGCTGAAGGTGATGGATGCTGCTGCTGCTGAAAGGACAGGTCTGATGAAGAAGAAGAAATATGGGCCATCCAGGGCCATGCTCAGGTCAATCCTGCTCTTGGTATTCCATGTCTAGGACTTGTGGGCCTCGAGACATGATCTCCTAGTTATCCCTAGAAATCGGGTATAACAAACATCTTTTGTTATCTTTATGTGATAGGGTTGATCCTTGCATAACAATGGTTTTGCATCTAAATCTTGTTGTGTAGTGATATAGATGAGAATAGAATGTGTAAATATTGATGTGTGTTATTTCACATAACATTGCCCACTGATGTTTCAAAACAAAAATACCACTATTGTATTTCACTTACATTTATGTATTGCGGAGGGGTCGTTACAAGCATACCATGGTGGCATTAAGAGATGGTTGATATTGTAAGTATGTTTGAGAAGTAACTTCCTGCAAGTTTTGTGGACTTTTCAGTCCATTTTCTAATTCACCTAGGTGATGAGGTTGAATTAGATAGGGTGGTCTCATGTCATTGGATGTTCTTCTTGGATAGGTACATGAAAAAGTTGAATATATTTGTTTTAAAAATGGAAAAACCCAATTGATCTATGGTAGATAGGTACATAGCATATGAGTCATTGTATTATGTTAGCGAGTACCTCAAGCAAATCAATGAAACATCAGGTGGAGTGGTTTGGGATGACCAATGGGATGAAGAAAAAAGGGAAGGGGAGCTACTCCAAATGAACAAAAAAAGGTGTATGATAAAGAGTAATTCACTTATATTTCATCAATTCTCAATAGAATAACTATTTACATTAAAATTTGATCTCATATTATTTTTTTTGGTTTCATGAATACATAAAAGATTTGAGAAATTGATGCCATCAATAAATGTGTTATTTATAATGCAAAGGAAACAAAACCATGGGTTGTTTTGTAGGAAGACAAAGAGAAAGAAATGGAATAGTGATATTAAACAATTCAAATGGTTAAAAGGTAAAAGCATGCATTATATTAATCATTTAAAATAAAATATGCTAATGAC
This sequence comes from Picea glauca, assembly GCA_000966675.3. Taxonomy (NCBI): domain Eukaryota; kingdom Viridiplantae; phylum Streptophyta; class Pinopsida; order Pinales; family Pinaceae; genus Picea; species Picea glauca. The sequence goes on along the minus strand of JZKD02S2426200.1, from coordinate 145,112 downwards.
TTATCCCAACAATTGGGTGGCTAACCAAATGAGAGTGAAATATGGCACATCTATTTGTTACCCACGTGGTGAAGAGGATGCATTAAACATTGGGATCAGGTGTAGTAATTCTATAATAATATTTCTTTGTTCATTTCTCATTTTATAGTGCATGTTTGAATTATAGCATGTATTATATTTTTATTAATGCTCTAGTTACCAACCATATAACACCATCATTTGTTCTCATTTTTATAGGTGTATTTATTCCCATATGCGTGGGAATATGGACATCATTTTAACACTAAGGATTTCAATGATGGACGTTTCACGCTTGACCATGGAGTGGAGGTCGAGTTCAAATAATCTAGTTGTGAGATCACCTCCATTACGACAACAAAAAGCGAAGTACAATAGGTAACTATATTTTTTTCGGTAATTAAAATCGTCACATCATAATTAATAAGGACACATAATCAAGCATTAATAGATTTAATAGAATAACAAATCAACACATCATCGTAATAAACAACGACACGAATCCACACATCATGATCAAATTTATTTCCATGGCACCAGAGAAATCTAATTACGTAATCAATCATACATCAACATTATTTTCATGGTGATCAAATAGAATAAACTTAATATTTTCACAATAATTCGAACAATTAAGAGCAAGGTTGAGTAAGGAAATAAACATGAAAGTAATAAAAACCACGAGCATAAAAGTACCACCCTTTTCTTAATCCATAGATCCAACCATATCGATTGCAACGTTGAGTAAGAAGAAAACATAAAAAATGGAATAAATTCATGAGGGCATAGGTACCAACTTTGTGACAGTTAATAATTTGATCAATCCTCATCAGTAAATCACCAATTTTGGTTCATTTAGGTTAACATAAACTACAACTATTCTAGATTTTGTATCCATTGGTATCTACATAGTTTGATTATGTTTTATTTTACTTTAGGAGTCCTAAGAATATAAATGGAAATCAATATAAATTTACCATTCCATTAAGAACCCTCCCTAAGAGACAAAATTTATCAGGGAAGAAAGAAGAAATTAATGCAACTTCTGATCCAAAAGTAAGTCACCATCATATCAGATCTTCAAGCAATACTTAAGGTTACCGACTACTTAGTATCCCTTTGATGAGTATAATAATTTATTCGATAAGCAATAATAAACAATCATTGCTGGCACATCCATTTTAAAAGTCCTGAGAAATACCCAACCTTTAAGCAATGTAAGGTTTCAAGCTACCCTTCTAATACCCTCGAAGGAGGACCCAACTTATATTAACAAAAAGAACTTATATGCTAAATTATAACTCGATAAAATTATAAAGGAGACCAATTCTATATTAAGACACACAAGACCCAAACTATCCTTAAAATGCATAACCATTAAATTCATTAAAGAAAGTCAGTGTCACAATATGCGTGAAGGAGATTTACACCCATACTTCCATCCAGGTACAAGGACTATGATGATCGATCATAACAAGTAGGATATTTATAATCCAAACCTTTTACATATTCATTTAAGGAATTAGGGAAGACCTCTTATTTCAGAACTACATCGGTTCCACTTGCTAGCTTACCTATCTTATGTATAAGGAGATTAAATAAGACTCAATCTCTTCGCAATTATTAAGAGTAAACCACAGGTCCACTAAGGAATCATTTTGAGGTAAGAAAATGACCAAGAAAGCTCTCAACTTGACAATGACTAGTAGGTTCGTCAATCATAAAGGGTGATTAAGAATCCAAATTCTTGTATCTGTATTATATCATTGTTTAAATTCTAGGCATTGTTTTTTCTTAAATTAAGTTTAAATAGGGGAGGCCAGGAACCAGGTATTGCGCCATCCTTAGTGTATGCAAAATAAATTAAATGGCTACTAAAGGAGCTACAGGAAAGCATGCATACACTCCCGAGAACTTGTAGTGGAGGAAGGGTCAAGAATCCACCCAATGATTTGCTAACATAAAACAAAGTTCAATTCATATTGACTTCAAAATTAAGAAGGCAACGAAAATTAAACTTCAATGACAATGATGAAAATAAGTTGTCATGTTCAACACTCGCAACACTTAGTGCATGAGGGAAGGAAATCGGGTAATGGATAACCCACCACAAACACAAGGGTATTCACGAATAGAAAAACAAGGATAAATATTGAACTCAATCACCCACATTCCAGTGTTCAGATATAGAGATTTAGTTTAAACAAATGCTAAAAAAAAAATTAATTAGTGTTTCGCAAATACGCAGAGTATGTTTTAAGAAAAACGCAGGGTATGTTTTAATGAAAAACACATAGAATACTCCAGGTAAGATGCAAAGTAATATCATGGAATCGTTGAGTAAATTCCAAGGAAAACGCTAGGCAATTTTTAATGAAAAATGCAAAGCAAAGAAAAGGATTTTCATTGTACAAGCAATGTATTTGTTGGGCAATTTAAAAACGAAATTGTAGGGAGTAAAAAAAAATTAATCGTAGAGAAATAAAAATTTTGGTGAACTAGAGAGACATCCCCAAAATAGTTGTGTGGAAGCACGAGTTTGCAGAGAATAAATCACAATAATCGTAGAGGATAAGGAGGGAAAAAACATCCAAGAGAGAATTCCTTGCTAGGAAGAAAAATGATCCTACACTTATTATCCATGCACATGAAAGCAGGGAATCTGAATCTAAATCTTTAACACCGGAGTGAAAGACAGTCGGTTCGACTCCTCACTGACTTCTCAGGCACAGAATAATAACTTAAAAAGATAAAGGAACAGAAGATAAAAACACAATTTTCTTTGTAATAAAAACAATAAAAAAAAAGGACGCAGAGAAAAAATAGTTAGCATTCGCTGGAAGGTTTTACACCAAGATAAATCTATGTGTAAGGATTTCTAGAAGGGAACCAACCAAGTTTTATGTAAGTATAGAATAATAATAGAACCTAAGTCGCTAACTATAAAAATATCAAGCTATCTATAACATTATTGTAGGAACCATAAATTAATTAAGCCTAGAAAAATTCATAATTTAAACATTAAGATTATTCAACATAAGAAATAAGTAATTTATTTCATTCATATAAGTAACATAAATTAAATTTACGAACAACATGCTAATAATTTGCATAAACATCACATAACTCAGCAAATTCAAAAATAAAAATACCTCTGCCTGATTGTACTTCCCGCTGATCTGGTTGATCTCTCTGTTGCTTTGCCCAGCCTGATCCACTGACCAAACCCTACCCAAAAATGACTAACCACCCAACCAGCTAGGAGCAGCCTGTCCATCTCCCTAGCTCCAGGATATTGAAAGGAATCCTAGCCCCCGAGCCCAAAACTCCCAGCAACCTGGTGCCCCCTACAATGGTTCACCAAAACTCCAAAACCAAACTCCTCAAAACCAGAAAATATCCAACAGAAATACAAACCTCCTCTCCAATAATGATCCTCCCCCAAATTTTCATAATCCTCTCCCATTGGACTCTTCCCAGTCATATCTCCCCCCACATTCACTGACTCCCTATCCTCCATTAATTACCTTATCCTCCCCATTATTACCTTATCCCCTTTCCTTTAGTATCTTATCCTTTCCTTTATTATCTTATCCTTACCCTGTTATATGTAAAGTTTCATAATGATTAAATTAAAGTTATTAAGCCCCTTAATGATTTTACCCAAATCATTGAATGTGTTAAGTAATCAATTAATTAATTAATTAATCAATCAACAATTATAAACAATAAATAAATAAGTAAATAATATTGTTAACTAAAACCATATTAGGACAATTAATTATCTAATTACTTATACTTAATAATCCCTATGCAACTATTTAACCGAGGTTGTTACATACACCCACCCTTGAGGAAACTTCGTCTCGAAGTTAAGGTATCTCATGATACAAGGAAAAAAAACATGGTTCACACATTCATAACAATTAACCGACACTATTAGTAAGTAAGCCAAAAAAACTCATACATACTAATGTACATGTACAAGAAATGCATGTGTAGCTAGTACATGCAAGTCTCGTGCATGTATTAATAATCAATAACTATCACCTTTATAGTAATTTATGTAGGCATCCAATCCAATCAACAAGACTAGTCTTTTATAAAAGACAATAAACCAATCCAATGTTTGCGAAATCCTTTAATTACAATTATCTAGTTCAACAATTTTATTTAGACAACTGTGGTTTAGTTACATAATTATGAATATTCATATATACACATTTTATTTTTAGAAGGGAAAAACAATAAATTCCACCATAAGACAAATCTCCATACTTTCTCAACTATTTCTACTCATCCTTCCTCCCTAAATTACTTCCATCTTCATTCCTATCCTTCCTCTACTGGACTATCTTGGAGTGTCAACTATATTGAACTAACTCCAAATAGAACCCGTAAGCGGAAGTGTCATTATCTCGACCAAGCTTCCCCAGCAGGCAACTGACAGTAATCATCACACGTCTAGGGGAGCATGAGATAACACCATCCTCCCATGACTTCAAGTTTTGGAGGATACACAATGGGAAATGCCTCCACCCCTCCTAATCATAACTAGGGTCCACACCCTACAATGGAATATATAGTGGCATCGTGTTTCTGGGAGTTTTGTCATCGTTTATTCAGTTTTGAGTAGTCTCATCACCTGAAATCCTGCACTAGTCCATATATCATAGCAATGTATCCAACCAATATAATTTTCACATACAAATATTCATACCATAATGTTTCTTGGCTAATGGTCATGTCAATCACTTTCATCATTATTATCCCTTGGCTATTTCATAGCCCATGACCTGCAGATTAGTATTTAACACAAACTCATACATTTCTATGCATTATCATCATGTAATTGCATACAATCATCATTTCAATTCGGTATCCATGTACCAACAACTTAACATCAATTTTTTCAAGTTAGAAATAGATCTCATAATATCCCATAATTCAATTTCGACACCCATTCATAAAATTATTATTTACAAAATAGATTGCATCATATCCAACATCATTCTAATAGCATTTAAACCTTCATAGGATTTTCATTCACACAATATATCGCATCATATCCATCATCATCAATAACATTTAATCATTCATAAAACTTACATTCACATAGTAGATCGCATCATATCCATCGTCATCAATAACATTTAAACATTCATAAAATTTACATTCTCACAATATATCGTATCATATCCATCATTATTAAAATACATATAATATTCATAAAGGTTCATACATCTTAAAAGTTTAAGCGTATCATTTAATAGTTTCACTGTGAGTAGAAAATAAAAGTGTAGGCCTCAGGTAATCTTGGTTGTCTAAGTCAAAAGGTGGTGTTACATACACCCCACCTCCGAGAAACATATTCTCGAGGTGGTCAAAAAAGTGAGGGATAGTCTCGTTGTAGTGTCTCGGCATCTTCCCAAGTAGAAGATCTTGGACTATACTTGTCCCATTGGACCTTAACTTGGTCTACCAGACGGTTCTTGAGATGTTGGACTCTACAGTCCAATATGTGTAATGGTTCTACCATGAGAGTTCCCACGTCCGATACCTACAATTCCTTCCAATTTAGTTTATGTGATTCATCGGCAATACAATGATGTAAAATAGATACATGAAAAACGTTATGAGTTTTATGCAAGTGGGGTGGTCATACGAGACGATAGGCAATGGGTCCAATTTTCTCTTGGATTCTGAACAGTCCTATAAACCGAGGTGACAACTTTTTCCCCTTCCTGAACCGTATGGTACTCTTATTAGGCCTGATACGAATGAAAACCTGTTCTCCCACTTTATAGCTTCGATCGGTTCTGTGTGCATCCGCATAAATTTTCTGTCTATCATGTGCTTCCTTTAGTCTCTTCCTAATTTGAATCACCTGTTCCTCCATCTCTTGAATCAATTCTGGCCCAACTTTTACTCGGTCTTCTAGTCTATCCCAACTCAACGATGTTTTGCATGGTCTTCCATACAGAGCTTTGTAGGGTGGCATTCCAATGGAGCTATGAAAACTATTATTGTAGGCAAACTCTACCAAAGGTAGGTACTTCTCCCACTAGGTTTGATTATCCATGACATACATCCTGAGCATATCTTCCATGAATTGATTTACTCTCTCGGTTTTCCCATATGTTTTAGGATGATAAGATGTACTTAAGTTCAATTGAGTCCCCAACGCTGACTGCAAACTTGTCCAAAACCTAGAAGTGAATCTGGAATCCCTATCTGAAATGATCTTCTTAGGTATCCCATGCAAACAGATAACCTCACTTACAAACACATGTGCCACATTAGTGATATCGTAAGTGTCTCTAACTGGAATAAAATGAGCACTCTTGTTTAACTTATGAACTATCACAAGAATGGCATTGTGTCTATGAGGTGTGAGCGACAAACCCACAACAAAATCCATAGAGATGACTTCCCACTTGGACATAGGAACATCATGTGGTTGTAGGAGGCCTGTCAAGTGATGGTGGTCGGCTTTCACTTGTTGACACTCTAGGCACTTGGCGATGAAATGGACTACATCGCGCTTCATGCCTACCCATAAGAAAAGATTCCTCATGTCTGCGTACATCTTCTTCACACCCGGATGTGCACAATAAAGTTCTCTATGGGCTTCCTTCAGTATGATGCTTCAAATATCCCCATTTTCAGTGATGTACATCCTTCCTCAATATCTCAATAGTCCGTCTTATTCCAAACTATATCCTTCATACTTTAGATCTAACTTCCTCCCACTCTGGAGGTTTGAAGTAACCTTTAGATACCAACTATATTCTTGGAGTTGCGTCAACACACATTCCCTCATATTGACTTTTAAGGGTATCAAGGAGAAGACACATGGTCTCCTACTCAAGGCATCTGCGACCACATTTTCCTTTTCCTTAATGTATTAAATACCAAAATCGTACTCACTCATAAACTCACTCTATTTCTTTTTCCTGGCATTCAGATCCTGTTGAGTGAAGAGATTTTTTAAACTTTGATGGTCCATTTTGAGCTCAAAGTTTCACCCCACAAGATAGTGCCTCCAAAGTTTCAGAGCTAGCATCACAGCTGCCAACACTAAATCATGAGTAGTGTAAATCTCTTTGTGTTTCTTCAATTTCCTTGACGTATAAGCTATCACTCCTCCATCCTACATTAGCACGGCCCCCAACCCTTGCTTCAAGGCATCCATGCAGACTGTGAAGTCTTTTTCATATCCGGCACTCGTAGAATTGGCACACTAGTTAGTAACCTCTTAAGCTCAATGAATGCACTATCACATTCTTTCATCCATTCATACCTGACCCCTTTGCACTGCAAAGTGGTGATGGGTTTCGCTATTTTTGAGAATCCTTCCACAAATATCTGATAATAACCTGCTAGTCCCATTAAGCTTCTCACCTCATGGGAATTTTTCGGCACTGGCCACTCCATAATGGCCTTTACCTTTTCTAGGTCCACAGATATTCCTTCACCGGAAATAATATGGTCTAAATAGTGAATTTCTTTCTGGAAGAAGAAACACTTCGACAACTTCCCATACAATTTGTTCTCCCTAAGGTTGGACAACACCACTCACAAGTGTTCCTCATGTTCTCTTTCGTTTTTGGAATAGATGAGGATGCCATCTAGAAAGACTTGTACAAAATGGTCTAAGTACTTCCGGAATATGTCGTTCATGAGGCTCATGAATACTGTTGGCGCATTGGTCAATCCGAAAGGTACTATGAAAAACTTGTAATGCCCAAACCAAGTTCGAAAGGTAGTTTTTGGGATATCACCTTCCTTAATCCTTAACTGATGATACCCTGATTGCAAATCGATCTTTGAGAATAACGCTGCTCCTTTCATCTGATCGAAGAGTTCATCTATTCGTGGAATTGGGTACCTATTTTTCACTATAGCACAGTTCAATTCCCTGTAATATATACACAGTCGTAAGGATCCATCCTTCTTCTTTACAAAAATTACTAGTGCACCCCAAGGTGAAACACTAGGCCTTATTAGCCCTCAGTCTAGTAACTCTTTCAACTACATTTGCAACTCACAAAGTTCCAGTGCTGTCATCTGATACAGAGTCTTAGAAATTGGTTATGCACCAGGTTTTAGCTCAATAGTAAAATCAAGCTCCCTCTCAGGAGGTAACCCTGGCAACTCGTTCGGAAAAACATCCTTAAATTTTGACAATATTGGGTACTGATCCAAGGAGGGTCCCTTCCTTTCATTCACCACTTCCACAACATATAGTCAACACCCTTGCCTCAAGCATTGCTTAACCTTCATAGTTGAGATAAAGCATAATGACACATTTCTTCATACACCCTGGATCTCTACTAGCCTTCCTTCATCATCGACACAAAGCACCCTTTTTGTAAAACAATCTACCAAAGATCAATGAGCTTATAACCAATCCATTCCAATGATTAGATCATACACCCCGAGAGCAATGATGTATACCTTCAACCTGGTAGTACACACTGCCAGGTCTACTTTACAATTATCAACGCTAGGTCCTACCGCTTGTTTTTCCCCTGAAGCCATCTCAACTTGTTAAAAGTAATCATGCTCGTAGGCTTCCAACCCACTCTTTTCTAATGCAGATGGTGAAATGAAACTATATGTCGCACCAGAATCAAATAAAATCTTACCGTTGATATGATTTAGCGTACCTGATGAATCCACCACCATGGATTGATGTTCGGCCTAGCGATTATTAACCGCTGTGTAAATCTGTGGTTGCGACTTGCTCTTCCCATTAGGGCCTTTCCTTCTCTATGCACAAATCCTGATTGCAACTCTGGGCAATCACGCTAGTAATGGGGTCCTCCACATCCCCAACAGGTAACACGAGATTGAAACTGCGCACTATTCTGTGACTGTCTCTGAAATGATTTCCTTCCCCTGGAACCCCTACCCCTACTAGTTGTTCCCTAAGATGGTCATGGACCTTCCTTCATCATTGGTGATGAACAAGATGCTACACTTGTTTCCATTGAAATACCTATGGCTACTGTCCTTGGTGCGATTTTGTTACCATATGGAGCTGGCCTTGAGCCCCCTCCCTTGGGAAATGTCCTAGGGGCCTTCCCTACGAATTTAGGACGATGCAGAAAGGTCAGTCTCATACCTCTGGTTAATTTCATGTGTTCCTCCGCATAATGCACATTTTCCACAGCTTCTGCTACTGAAGACGATTTCCACATCCGCACCATAGCCCTTATCTTAGGGTTCAACCCATAGACAAAGTGTTCCGCCTGTCGTTGGTCATTATCCATATATGAAACATACTTGACCAATTCCATAAACCTAATCTCATATTCCTCTACAGTCTTGTTTCCTTGTACTAAGGCATGCAATGCTCCTACCTGTTGTTCCTCATAGAAAGCTGGCAGATATTTCCTTCGGAACCTCTCCTCGAAAAGTTCCCAAGATACGGTGTCTGGGGTAAGATGTAGTTTTATTTCTAGGTTTCCCGACCAGTTCAAGGCACTGTCTCTCAACTGAAAAATCGTTATTTTCACCTTTGAGGTGGACACATAATCCCTTAAGGAAAAACACCTTGTCATGCCTTCCAACCATGCCTCGGCTAGTTTACTGGCACGACCCCTGGCAAACTCCAGAAATTTGATCTTCTGCAGTTCTCTAGTGATGTCTTCGGGTGGAGGTCCTCCCTATGAATCCCTTGACGCTTCTGGATTACCCATTCCATATGGTGGGGGTTCCACTTCGATCCCTGTTGGTTGTCGCCCCTTTAAAGTCTCATTTATGGCCTCCAAAGAGCATAGTATGAGAGCTAGTTCGGGCGATGGTGGTGGCGGTGTTGGCGGTGCCTGCGACGATGCTCCTCTACCTCGATTCCCTCAAGTCCTAACCATCCTTTATGATTTAACCTACATCAACCAAAGTTGTCAAGGTGAGTTCAAGGATGTTTCAAATTTGCACAACTTAAACTAGAAAACAGGGTTAGGCGTAAGTTTCTTTTTACTTGTCTGTAAACAAACGTTACTCTCTTTAGGGGAGTGGCTAGGTTAGGGCTAAAGCATCTAAGATTTATTTCTTTGCCTAAGAAAACTATTGACTCCCTTGCCCGGTAGCTACGCTAGATTTGCGCCATACTCACCAATTCCTCTAGCTTAGTTTCCTAGTGTGTATGCCACCTCCTTCCCGCTTGTCCTAGTCTAAGTCCTTTAAAATTTTCGCTTAAAACTAATTAACGTGATTTCTAATCATAATTTATCGTTAACATTGATCACTGTAAAGACCTAATTAATCATTAAATATGTACTTAATTATTAACTTATTTACTCACTATAATTAATTAATAGTCTAATTAATTAATCATTAAAATCATCAGTTGAAATAAAATTAAAAATTAAAAATCAAACCCATTTTAGACTTTACTCTAAAATAAAAATAAAAA
>JZKD02S2426200.1:117684-128261 GCA_000966675.3 Picea glauca | reverse complement strand
GAGATCTCAATTCAAATGTAAATGTCAAATAATATACATTGTAGCAATCAATAAACATGTCAAATACGGTTAGGTTCTCTACTAGACCTACAGGCATTGGTGTCTCCAATAGATAAGAAATCATATATAGTTTGATATATATCTCCAATGCCATCTATATCACCTCATAATTCCATAAAGGATATAGGATTTGTAACATGTGCACTAGGTGGATCAATGGATGGTGCAACATGTGGTGTAGGTGGTGGTGCAAGTGGTGTGGTAGGTGGATCAATGGATGGTGCAATAGGTGGTGAAAGTGGTGGAACATGTGGTGCACCTAGTGGAATAGGTAGAGGAGGAGGAGGAGGACATGGAGGAGTAGGAGAAGTTAGAGTTGGAGGAGGAGTTTGCATACACATCTCTCCATATACAACGAATCAAATGAATAAGATGAACAAGAACATATAGCAGCTCATTTCCCCTAATCTTTCATCCTCTACCCAAAAATGGGGACACCAACAATATGAGGCATAAATAATGTCGTATCACAGGGAAGGATTTCATATATATCTACAAGCTCAAGGTATTGCATGGTCACACATTGTTGTACTAGATCCCCTCTATAGCCAAACAAAAATGCACATAATTGATATGCAACCTACTAGTAAAATATATGATTTGGCCTCCCCTAAACTAATTCAACAACCTCATCCATGATTACATTAGGCTAGGGAGGCCCCACACCACCATGCAAGATAATTTCTGCAAACTAATAGACAACAATAATTAGACAATATAAAAAAATATTATAATCAATTAAATGTGCATTAAATAAGAAAAAAAATATGTAACTTAATTTATCAAAGGATAATGATAATAGTACCCCTCTCATATGTTGGCTCATACCGAGTAAAAAAAATGTTCATACATCCTTTCCAATCCATCCCTTCATGTGGCTATTGTATTTGATTAAAAACATGATTTTCCTCACTAGATAATAGATCCAAAACCTCTAAACTTAACTTACATAGGTACTTCTCCCAACATGTACCAATACAAAACTATCATAATATAATGGAATACCACCTAATTGGTAGAGGAATGTGAAATAAAGTATATACATAGTGCATTAGAGGGTAACTATTACACTATCGATAAAGGTATATCATGCTAGTATCATCATTACAAAATACAAGCACCTAACCTCCTCTGTGGTGAAATAATGTAAACATAAATACCCCCCATTGACTCAAAACTAAATAGGGTTAGCGATGGTAACACTAACATATACCTTCACATATGGTAGTTGACTCTCTCCCACAATGTTATGTGGTGGTTTGTGGAAATGGGAAATTCTTGCCCCTCATAGACAACATAGTGATAAAATAAAATCCTCTTATGTGGGATGGTACCATAGATAAATACAAACACGAAAGGCATACCTACCATGATCCCATCAATAGATCAATTGCATTAGAAAACTTGTTCTCCCCTTGAGGGAGTTATCCTCCTCATAAAATTTGAGGAGGCTTAATTCCATAAAAATGTGATGAGTCTAAGATCTAATAGGTTGAGGTTACATACATGTCTTCCTCAATCAAATATTCCACTGACATACAAAAGTATAGATGTTGACTTTCTATTGTTGTGGTTGTGGTTGTCTCTATTCCTAATCGATATAAAAAATTCATTAGGCACATACATTTATAAAATAAAAAATATATCATAAATTATCATTTGTAATATTCATTAAATATGAAGCTTAAAATATTTTGTGTCACCAATGCACCTATTTTACATTAATGTACCATTAATGGTGCTTTCACTATGGCACCATTAACAGTGTTTGTAAATAAATTTCCATAGACTATTTAGGCTGAAATGTTTTATAAATATAATGAACGAGCGATCAGTGTGATTTTACCATTAATGTGTGATATATATACAATGAAACATCCATGGGGTGCTCAAATATTTGTAAACACGTCAAGATCTACAATGTTCTTTAAACATTTGAACACACTATTATCACTTAGCATTGTTACATGTTGTTCCTCAAAATTTCCCTGGCTATGGAACAATGTCAAGGCATCCAAAGAGGCCTTTAGAAACCTCTTCCCGCTTTGGGATTTCTGGGAAGAATCTAGAAGTAGGAGGGGATAAACCTCAATCAAATTATATTCAATAAGCTCATTCACAAAAGGAAATAAAAATAAAGTTTTAAAGGGGAAAGATCATGTAAACATGAATAAACAATTGAATAACAAATTACACAAACAATCTAATCATAGAGGGCAATGTAATCCCATTTTCTTAAGTTATAGATGATGCAAGAAATAAAGAAGATTACTTTAAATACCATCGTGCAATATTTAAAGTAAAACAAGAGTCAGGATATTAATGGAAGTTGGCAATCCATTAATATCAATGACCAGAAGAATATGCATGGTATAGATATCTAAATATAATTTAAAGGAATATAAACAATCGATACCAAATCCATGTCTAGTTGGATGTGTGTCAAGCAATTGTTTCAACATAAAATCTGATATAAAATTGTTATCATCACTAAATCAAAGATAAATGCAATGTAGTGAGATAATATATATCAGCCATGAATTTAAGCATACATAATCATAACTTTAATGAAGGTTAGAAAGTAAAACAGAAAAAACGTTGAACATGTCAAACATCCATCAAATAATTACCTCCAAATTAGATTTCTGAAAAAATTTAGACAACTAAGAAAATGATTGAGATGAACAAAAGAAAGATTGCAAACTAAAGAAATCAAAGAAAATAAATACTCTCATCATATTCAAATTTGTGCATAGAAATTATTACAGGTCTTCGTGATTTTTACAGACTCTGCAAAGACAAAAGATTTTCCTTCATTCCTTCCCACAGAGTCGATCCCCTCAAATGACCCACCCTTTTATAGTTTGTGAGTGCTTAGTTATAGTTACTTTAGGTAACTAACTAACAAAATTGAATTTAGGGCTAGAGTGGTCATGTTTCCTTCTAATATAATTATATATCGAAGGAATCAATGATAGTTAACAATAATTTTTAAAATTGTTAGCTACCTTCCTTTATTAAATGCCACTTGTAATTCATCTTTGTTGAAAATGTAATTTTCTCTAGGCAGTTGTCTATTATTTAAATTCATGTGATCAATGGATTTGGGGGTACACCATTCTTGTTGTTTCACCTCAGCTAATGCTTTTGAAATCTCGAGGTTTATACTCTCTAATAATTGACAAGGAAAACTCCAAGGCATCATCTTCGGAACTACACGATGTTCTACGTCTAATCCAAATAAGTTTGGAATATACTCGTGACATAATTAGCCTATCTCCTACAATTTTTTCCTTCCCTTGGCACCAAAATTGTGAAAGCATTAATATATTTCTCAAGTCTTTGGAACAACACTTTACAATGTGCTCAACTAAACTGGGACATATCATGACACCCTCTACAATCAAAACCATGAATACATGGGAAACTAATTCCTTCACTAAGGGGAGTTTGAATTCTATTGTCAATATGTCCAAGAGGCATGGGAGATAGAGATCATATCGGTTACTTGTCAATATTATTGGGCGCTTCGTTGTTCAAGAGGTCCCATGCCTACAAAACAATGTGCAACAATTCATTAATTGATTTATATAAATAATACATGTTGTAATGATGATTTAATATTAAATAATATATATATATATATTCTATTGTTTGTATTACTATATCATACATAAACTGCAATATACATATGTGTGTAATGTAATGTGTTTATAAAGTAATATTTTTAATAAATGTATTTATGACTATTAATGTATAATGTACATATGGTTTGTGTGATTAATGAGATATACTAATTATATTAAAATGATAAATTCATCATGCTATCGGTATCGTTAATATTTAATATCATAATAAAGAAGCCAATGATATAAAATTTGACAATAAACTTGGATAAGTTCAAGCTAGAAAGTTTCATAATGATTTATTATGAGGTTAAGCTTAGTCAACTAGGGTTTTGGTAGGTGTTAAATATAGGGCTTAAATTAATGAGAAAAACCAACATATTTGAAGTTACCACAAATAAATGATAACTTAATCATAGAAAATGAACTGGCCAGGGTTTTAACCTTAGTAGCATGATTATGAAGTAGGGAAAGTGATTAATAAATTAATGAGGTGAATGATAATAGAAAAAGGTGTTTTGGACTAAGATTTCCCTTCAAGGTAATCAAGGAAAAATTAAAAGGTAAGGATAATAAGATTTAAAATTTGTTTAAAGGAATATTTTAAGTTGCAACATTTCTGGCTCCAAATGGGGATGGTGTCTCCCTACAAGGCACCAAGAACCTTAGACTTTGTGCCTTTTATCATTGGAAAATAGAGTCATTTTTATAACTAGTCTCCTCTTTAGTCATCACATACTTGAAATAAATATCCTATTTCGTGTTCCTGTAAATATATAACTGCAAATATTCATATATGATGGAAGAATCCTACACAGATAATAAAATTAGACATAAACATGTGTATCATCCAAAGGAAAGATTAATAATATAATAGATATTATAAGGACATTGTTGTAACAGTATGAATCATATTTGTTCCAAAAGGATACACCATGATAGAAAATACCTTTAAACATATGTAGATTTGCACAGAGAAAGCTTCCCTATCAAACTATAAATCAAATTTATCTTATGTATACTTTAATGAAAGGATTCTTATTTATTTCAAATCTTATTAAACTATGTACAGAGAAGGAAGAAAAAACCTAATGCAAAGATAAAATTCTAATGTAGAAATTAAAACCCTAATACAGGAAAATAAAAAAATAATGTATGAAAATAAACCTTAAGAAAAAGAATAAGACCCTAATGCATGAAATGAAATCATGAGGAGGAGCATAAAAAATTTATCTCTCAATATTAACGAGTCTATGGTAAGAATGATAAAGTTGATGAAAACTAAAATATAAGCATAATGCGATGATAAGTATGGTTATGAAAGATAAAGATCAGCTTAACTTCATTTTCAGTTTGATAAGATGTTTCCTAAAGTAATCAGACACAATAGGTTAGGCTACGAATTCAAACCTCTTGTTGTTCTCTATCTTACTCAAAGAAATGAATGATAGGGTTTATTTACTGATAGCATGATCAAATGTGTTGAAATAGGGCCAAGTATGATGGGACTTTAATGATATAGTATAAGAATAAAGATACATATGAGCACCCTCTCTTTTCTTACGGTGTTGCTTTGTTGCCAGAGAGCATCCATATCCCTGAAGGAGATACCTCGGCATCACAAGCCTTGTTCCACTACCAATGAGCATCCATAGCCCCGACGGAGATACCGACATTTCCCAATTTGAATTTCTTTTCACCATATTTCTTAATTTCTTTTGTTTACTTGAAACATCTTTTTACTTATGTAGATATGGGGGAAATCAACATGTTTTAAAACACAAGGGATGATACATGTTAGTGAAGATGAGTTGGATATGCCATTGTAATAAATTATACCCATTAAATATGTCCTTCCATACATCCTTAACACCATCTCTGCACATAGACCAATTATTATTTATTGTTAGTATGGATGTGGAACTTTGAGTAGTTAAGATGACCAATTTCAAAAATTTGACAACCAAGCCAATTCCTAGGACTTGATTACAAAAGGAACAAACCTTTAAACCTAATTACTTAGGAAAATAAATATTTTAAATATGTTTACCAACCTCGTAATGACAACATACAAGGGATAAAGTCATCATTGAAACCAAGACTCTATGATGATGAGAGAAATTTTTTTATAATCCCACACTATATTTTATTTCATTTAAAGTCCTAACTAATCACTCTTTAAAAAGGTAAAAACAAAGATATAAGAATATGTATAGTATCAAAACTCGTCACACTTTATTTATTTTTTCAAGAAGAGGCAGTCAACCTCTTCCCTAATTGAAGTCATACTTCTCAGGGGTTTTCTTGATCTAGTACTGGTCTTTGTTGTTACATTCTTTAGCCTCGGTTTGACATTAGTTGGCTTATTTTTTAAATATTTCTTGTGTTTTCTTTGAAAGAGTTTTTTGGATGAGTTTGTGAGTCTTTTTTGATCAGCCTGTTTGGTATCATCAGTGACTCACTGTGATCCACAGTGGGACAGAAGTTAGTTTTTTGTCTTGTCTTGTCTCCACTTTTCCCCCTTTTGATTGCTTTAAAGGAAAAGAAAAAGAATTTATTTTCAAGTTTCTTATTTGAAGCATAAACAAAAAAAATAGAAAAATATTTCATTTCTTTGTTTGCTTAAGAAGTTAGGTTAGTTATATTGATTGTCAGGAAAAAAAAGTGTTTTTCTTAAGTTCTTTACTGAATGCTTAGAACATTTAGTACCTTGTAGTCGAGCGAAATCTTGTTTCTTGGTTTTCCTTTAAAAGATCTTAGAAAATGTTAGTTTTGAAAAGTTGGTTAAAGAGTTAAAATTGCAAATCTTTATTTGTCAAAAAGAAGTATTTTTGCTTTCAGTTTCATTTAATGCTCTTCTCTTTCATCTCTTAAAACACACCACTAGTTTCATTACTGCTTCCTTGACTTAAAACAAGCCACTTAAAATTAATGCTAAATTAAAATTTACTAGACTTTATGTTTGTAGGGTCCATCAAGTAGTCTAGGCTAGAGCCTTGATTTAGTTTGGAGAGGAAACTCTTCAAGGCTTAAAAAAGAAAACTTTGGATTCAGTTCTAGGGAGTGTCAAAAGTCCAATAAACATGAAAGTTATCCGTGACCCCCCTCTAACACAGGGGCTAAACATGAGGTCGTGTGCATAAAGGTAGTGGAGATAACCCCTCCAAAGACGAACCAAGCATTGTGGGGAACACATATAGAGGACTTGTCTTGGGATTCTTTCAGTTGCATTTTCCATGGAGATTCATCGATCTTGAATCCGTTCGAGGTCCTCAGTCGTCTTCCAGAACACTTTCTTTCGATACCATCGATAGGTTTCGGAATTGATACCTTGCTCATTTGCGGTCCACCCAACTGTCAAATGTACCCACCTGGTGACTGTTTGCGAGCTAACAACCTAGTTGCCTTTATTTTAGGGACTTACAGAGGTGACTGTGAGGGTATACCATGGTACCTAAGGAAGACATTAGGCCATGCTTTGAAGATTATACCTGGAGGGTGCTTCTGTGTTCGAGTTTCACTTGCACCCGTAAGTTGCTCTAGAGTTGGCTGGTGTAATTGTTCTTCCAACTAGTTAGTGGTTTTCTTGCTTTATCTCGTAGGAACTTTTCTAGTGTGTGTTGGTTTTCAACGTTACTAAAATCCCTGGTGTGTCTTTAATCTTTTCACAAAGTGGAAGATCAAGATCTTCGTCGGTCGCGAAGGCTTCAGGGCCTGCCAATGGTTACTTTGGAGCCACCCCTGCCACCGCTAAGGTGAATACTTGACCAGCAAGGGTCTTTTCAGGCAATTGAGTTGCGGGAAACTGTGCCCAAGCCATCCCCGAGAGGAGAACACTCGAATCCAAAGGAGTATACCATTTATGACCTTGGAGTGGAGGATCTCAGGCTGTATAATTCTCCAATCATTGACTTGTCAGTGCCCATCGTGGTACAAGTTGTCCCTCCAAGGGTAAATCATCATGAGTGTCAAATAGTCTTGCAAGCAGTGATGGAAGAAAATGTTGCTACTTCGTTTGGGAGTCCTCATGCTCCCTCAACAGCTACCACTATAGGGGTCATTCTGCCTCCTAACTCACCTTCACAAATCCATACCACTATGGTCTCAACCACCTCTACATCGGGCAATGGTCTGATGTTGTCTATGGCGGTGATCACTGCTCCATTCACACAGAGTGCGATGGGCCCTCCATTTTCATACAGGATGTCTGGCTTTGATGCAAACTTGGTCCTCACCTACGCCACCCTATAGACCATGGTTTTGGGGGTAGGGAGCTCAAATTCTCCTCTGTAAGGGTCCATGGGGAGCACCTCAACACCCTATAACACTTTCCCTTACAACGAGGATCATATAAATCTATCATCGCCCTAGCTCGGAGGTGCTTCTCAACAGCCCATCTAGTTGAACATGAACTACATCTTGTTCAAAGAAGGTAGTCAAGAACCTTCTTCCAACACAAAACCAGTGGTTTCTCTATCATTCTCTTTGTTCGACGCATTTGGTAACAACACATTCTCCTCAGCTGCCATCTTGGTCAGGGGAAACCCTGGTTTTGGACCAAAAAAACTTGTGCAGGGTATTATTCCTACACATGGGACAAACACAGGAATCCCCTCCTCACAAGGACCCTGGAATCCATGGCAGGGAGTAGTTACCTTGTTAGGGATACTGACTGGGGGAAACCCCTTCCATGGTCAATGGAACCCTGGGAAAGGCTCAGTACCTATGCTCGTTGAATCGACAGGGGGCAACCCTTTCTAGAATATTTGGAAAACAATCTCGGGATAAATCCCTTCCCAACCCTCAATGTCCTACTACAGGATTCAGTCGATGACGTCTCAACAAGCGTAGTATCTAAATGTTGGCCAAGGCCATGGCTTTTACTAGAACCCTGGTGAACAACCTAACTTTTCCTGGCAACCTGGTGCCAGTCAAACCCCAGGTTATTTTTTCCTTGTACATAGTCAACAGCCTAAGCTACTGTTTCTGGAAACTTTTCATCTACCAGACTTGTCAAGATTGTTAAATGACCCCATATGTCACGATCCACATTGGCTTCCCATGACGACCAAGTTGCCCTCGGACATTCCTAATTTCGAAGGTAAGCCTAATGAAAATCTAGGCGATCATGTGACCACCTTTCACCTATGGTGTCCTTCCAACTTGTTGAGAGATGACTCCATCCAGTTGCGTCTATTTCAACGCACTCTTATTAGGAGTGCCACAAAATGGTACATCGAGATCGACCAATCAAGATACTCTACTTTTGGAGAATTGGGAATGGTTTTCCTGAACCATTTTCAATTACCTGTGAGATACGATGTCGACACCGAATTGATGGAAAACTTTTAGCAAACAAAGGATGACCATATCTCAGATCACATTCGAGAATGGCGACATAGGAAGAATTTGATAAAAGTACCAATCCCACCAGCTTTCCTGTTGGAGTGGTTCCTTAAGTCTTTGGTCCCTCAGTTATCCAAGGATGTTGGAACGTAAGGAGTGTTTTCCAAGGAAGAGACGATAATGAGAGCTCAACATCCAGATGCACCACGGTCTATCCTTGACAAGGCCAGAAACAAGTCTGGACCACATGTTGATGGTATAGTTGGTTCAGCACAAGCAAATCCCACTAATCCACTGTCGAATCAATTGCAACAATTGTCGATACAATAAACAATAGCCAACCAAACTTCTAGTTCTAGTGCTCCCCCTACTCAAACGTCGGGCATACACACTATGCAGTTGATGAACCCAAAAGCCAACTAGCAGGTTGATGGAAAGAAGAAACAATGAAAGAAGGGTAAGGGGGATAAGAAACCCACCGACAATGTTGGTGGGGCAATGCAAAGAAAATAAATTCAAAGTATCCATGTAACCTTTTCATGGAAGACCATTCAACTCACCTGTTCCCTCGACACGCGGAGGCCCAAAATCTATTGGCGCAGCAGCAGCCTGTTGTGTTAACGAACCCATTTACTCATGGGAAAATTTTGGCTCAAGACTCTTTGAGTGCGGATGGGGCCAGTCATGGACTCCCTTCATCGTCTATTAATCCCTCAACCTCGAATGTTTATATGTTGAAAGGTGATGCCTACATAGCAACTAGGGCACACGATTACGAAATGCCAAACACTATTGAAAAGGGTAAAGAAGTCAAAAACCCATCTGTTCCTCTCCTGATTGAGAAGACGATGGGAGAAACAATGACATGCATCCTGAAAGGGGAATTCAAGAAATCTTCTCACAATCCAAACACGAGGGTCGCCAATAACTACTATGTGATGGAGAATTTGTCACAAACCCCTTGCGCCATGTTTGCTTTGGAAGTCCTCTAGAGATGCCCTTCGCAGAGAAAATCTTTGTTAGTTTCCTTAGGATCTGTTGAGACTTGTAATTTGGGAACGATCATCCTTGATACGACTGAATTGAAGCCTCTTCTCCCATACCACATTGTGTTTCAGATAGTAGTGGCATACACAATGAAGAATTTTACACAGAATATTTTTCACACGGTGATTGATGAGGACGCCTCGACATGCGTGATTTCATTCTCATGTTGGAAGGCCATTGGCCAACCTATTTTTTCTCCATCACCTACTATTCTTACCACTTTCGACAGTTGGTCATTCAAACCACATGGAATCATTCCTTCTTTCATCCTGCATCTAGGAGGAAAGACCATGTGCATCGAAGTTGAAGTGGTCAATGCGCCTCTCAACTACAACCTCTTGTTAGGAAGGAGTTGGTGTTGATACTGAGAGGGGGATGAAAAAGTATCAAGTACAATTTAAAATCTTTTTCAACTTATACTTAAACCATTCAACTATATCCAATGAGCAATGAACAATAGTATAAGAGTTACACCAATACACCATAATACACCATGCA
>JZKD02S2426200.1:102357-113411 GCA_000966675.3 Picea glauca | reverse complement strand
ACTTGTATCAAATGAATGTATAATGATGTTTATTTATACCATTTATGTCACTTCCTTTTAACATTAGGGCCGACCTAACACTTTCTTATTTTGTAATTATTTTCTTTAATTATTTCCAGGGTCTACATGTACTTCCTTCCTCAATTCACTTTGTCATCTTCAAAAATTCATTTCTCCTCAACCATGAGAATCCATGTGACGTGCCACATACCATCAAAAATAGTATGATGTATACTATCCATTCATGGGTGTTGTATATGCATGTGCATTGTCCTTCATGTCCAAATACCTTTATCAATCTTGCGGTCTAAAAACCATGACTAGGGTTGACATCAATGACAATAACCAATCTTCCAACAGTTGGATCTATGCTATGCATGCAATGGTCACCACAATGTTCCGGGTCTTTTTGTTTCCACATGAGGTTCAGATCATGTCCATTGATCAGTTGTCATTCTCTCAGCCTGACCCTTCATCGGGGGCATCCACAGTCCTGTTGATTGATAATCCACAGCCCGACGTTGTCAATGTAGTCATTAGGTTGTGCTCGTCTTTGATGGGTACTTTTGATTACCCGCCTCCCTTCGGCGATGTCAAGTTCATATCAACTTTCCCCGACCATCCTAAGGCTAAAATATTTCAAGTGTCGTCTTTCTGCATGACTTACTTTAATGATCTATGGACTCTTCCTTCCCCATCAGCCACGATGGAAGGGACAGGGCATCCTGGCATGTACATGCCCTTGTCCAAGAAAGAATTTGTGTACTCCACTGTCCAACAATATTCAGTCGACCCCCATGTTGAAATAATGTAAATGCAAAGAGTATTCTTGTTATTATTAATATATTATTCATAGGATCAATCCCCATTATGGATTGATCATGTCAGTTATTGTAATAGGACCAAATCCCCTTTTGCGGATTGGTCAAAAGACAATTTTAATAGGAAGAATAAGAAGTCGGCCCCAACAGATATTAAAGAGACCCAGAAATATAATAAAGGTGGGTTTACCCACCCAGTTTGAGAAGTCATCCCTACCAGTGAAGAGACACTTCACACATGCCAGACTTGTATAAATAAAGGAAGCTAGCGCCTCACTTAGACACAAATCACTTGCTCATTTGAGAGATAAGTTCAGATTTGTTGTTGGAGAAGAAGGAGAGAGAGAGTGGCACATATCTAGGAGAGGACTTTCTGTATTTGTTTAAGAGATCTCTTGGCATTGTATTGGCTATCTATATTAAGGAAGTTTTGTTGGGTTTTCTTCCCCTAGAGGGTTTCCCAGGATAAATGTTGTGTCTCTTTTGATTGTGT
Organism: Picea glauca; assembly: GCA_000966675.3. Taxonomy (NCBI): domain Eukaryota; kingdom Viridiplantae; phylum Streptophyta; class Pinopsida; order Pinales; family Pinaceae; genus Picea; species Picea glauca. Next base: position 112,097 of record JZKD02S2426200.1, on the reverse strand, counting down.
ATTTCTCAATGATCTTGGATTATGCTATTGTTATCTAATGAAATGAAAACATCTATAATAATGGCTTAAACATTAACATGGTATCAGATCCAAGCTGAAGGAAGCATATTTCACAAGTGAAAAACGTCATTGTTACCGTACATGAAAATTAGGGATTTTTGATGATGAAGCATTTTAGCCCCAAAACCATATAGAAAACTGAACCCTCCTCTAAGGATCAGTTTGGCACTCTCAGCGCACCTTTTCAGTGGTTGGATCTCCCGAAAAGTGAAACCCTAGTTTCACAAAGTATGAGAAGTACCAGAAAACTAGTGTACCAGAAGTACCATAAGTACCAGAGTACCAGAGGTACCAGAAAACTAGAAGCACCAGTCCAGAAATCCGCAGATCAGATTTGGAGGAGAAAAAGTTGGATTTTCTCAGATCCAAACACACTAGGATACTCGCCTCAACCAAGCGCACCTCCTGGTAAGTTTAGTTTTTTATTTTGAGCACTTTCATTTTTCGGTCATTTTTCTAGCTCTAGGTAAAGATGTTTGCAAGCATTAAGCTTGTTGAAAAGTTAGAAGGAGTGGACAAATTCTGTGCTTGGAAGTATAGTATTAGCCTCATTCTTTAAGAGAATTACCTAGCAATATTCATCAAAGAAGAAGTATCGGAACCCGACGATGCTGCAGAAAAGGCAAAGCATGAAAAGGACACAATAAGGGCCAAAAGAATCATTGCAGATTCAATCAAATACCACTTGATTCCTTATGTTTCATCCAAGAAGACTCCAAAAGATGTGTTTGATGCCTTGACCAGACTATATGAAGGAAAGAACATAAAACAGAAGATGAATCTTAGAACTCAATTGAAGAATACAAGGATGCAGAAAGGAGAAATGATTCAGGAATATTTCTCCAGAATCTCAGAATTCAAAGAATAGCTAGAAGTTATTGGAGATACCATAGCTGAATATGAACTCATAATGACAGCCCTAAATGGTCTCACAAGACCTTGGGATTCTTTCATCCAAACGATATGTGCCAAAAAGGAGAAACTGAACTTTGACAGTCTATGGGAAGAATGCATCCAAGAAGAAACAAGAGTAATGAATCGGGAAGTGTTGCTAGCAAGGGATGATGATCAAGCCCTAGCTACTCACACCAAAGGAGGAAGGAAGAAACCCTACTTCCATAAGGAGACTCATAAAGAGCCTCAACGATCAAATAAATTCAATCATAAAGAATCTCATCCAAGGAGATTTCAGAAGAAAGGACAATGAAAGGAAAGAGACTACTCATCTGTACAATGCTATCATTGTGACAAGATGGGACACATTATGAAGTTTTGTCCATCTAGACGAGAAGAATACGAGAGAAAACAAAAGAGGCTCCATGCCCATGTAGTCAAAGATGAAGAGCCATCCAAAAAGATGATAAGAGAGGAGATCAAAGACCATGTGTTGATCTTGGCCCTCTCAGGATCTATAACACATAGAGAGGACACTTGGTTCTTGATCTCAAAGAAGAAGTTTTTTCAGAAAGTGACACTTAGAGATGATTACCAATATCCCATCAAGGGAGTGGGAGAATCAAACCATAAACTGAATTCGGGGAATTCACTAAAAATGAAGGACGTACTATATGTACTAGGCTTGAAGAAGAACCTACTCTCCATTTCAGCTTTAGAAAAGAAAGGCTTCAGAGTTGTCTTTATAGATGGAGAATTTATTATGTGGGCTAAGGGAGAAACCTTAAATGAAGCAATCATCATTGGTAATGAAGAAAATGGCTTGTATAAATTAAAGGGTCACTCAGAGGCTGCTATGACCCATGCCATTGAAAAATCATGTGAACTTTGGCATAGAAGATTAGCCCACATCAACTACAAGGTGCTACCATACATATGAAAAGTGGTCACAGGTTTACCAGAACTCAAAGATGACCATAAAGGCGTATGCAATGGATGTGCACAAGGGAAGAACATCAAGGACATGTTTCCGAAGAGAGACAACAAGACAGAAGGAGTCCTAGAACTCATCCATTCAGATGTGTGTGGCCCAATGCAATCATCCTCCATTAGCGGGTATGTATATTATGTATCATTCATTGATGATTACTCTCTTAAAACATGGATATATTTCTTGAAGACTAAAGATGAAGTGTTCAGTAAGTTTAAGGAACTCAAAGCCTTGATAGAGAACCTTTCTGAAAGAAAGATTAAGATACTTAGGTCAGATAATGGATGAGAATATACCTCAAAAGAGTTTGTGAACTTATGCAAAGATGTTGTGATCAAGAGAGAACTCACTACTCTCTATAATCCCCAACAAAACGATGTAGCTGAACGGAAGAACAGAACCATACTGGAAGCTATGAAGACTATGATCCATGATCAAGATCTTCCTATGTGCTTATGGGCAGAAGCAGCAATGGTCATTGTTTATGTGTAGAACCAATTATCCCATAGTGCACTTGGGCTCAAAACACTGGAAGAGATGTTCACCGGAAATAAGCCAGAAGTAAGCCATCTCAAAATGTTTGGTTGTCCAATGTTTATTCATATACCTAAAGAAAAGAGAAACAAGTTGGAACCTTCAGGAAAGAAGGGAATATTTTTGGGATACTGTGAGGTCTCCAAGGCCTTCAAAATCTATATACCAGGTCAAAATCACATTGAGATCAGTAGGGATGTGACCTTTGATGAAGATGCAGTGCTCAAGAAATATAGACTATGCTAGCTTGAAGAGGTATATGAAGAGGAACCCATAATCCCTAGTACTGCAATGAGGGAGGTTCCCAGAGTTGCAGAACCAATGAGGGAAGTCGTAACTTCCCCTGATGAGGAACTTCTAGAAGACCATGATATAGTATAAGTGCAAGAACCTCCTTAGATGACAATCCTCCATAAAAGAAATCCAGCTTGGGCTAGAGATCTTATTCAAGATGGAGAGAAGTACGGTGTTCCCCAAGGAACTACCAGACAGGTAAAAAGACCAAAGCCATTCTCCAGTTATACGGCTTTGATGCGTGATCTCCTAGAAGAGGAGCCTACCTTCTTTGAAGAAGCCATTCAAAGGAAAGAATGGGAAGATGCCATGATAGAGGAATACCAATCCATAATGAAGAACGAAGTATGGGAAATAGTTCCTAGAATGAAGAATAAAGATGTGGTATCCTCCAGATGGCTCTTCAAAATAAAACATGTTGCTGATGGAAGTATTGATAAATATAAAGCAAGATTTGTCACTCGTGGCTTTTCCCAGAAGGAAGGCATTAACTATGAAGATACATTCACTCATGTGGCCAGATACACTTTGATCAGAACCATCATAGCTCTTGCAGCTAAGATGAAGTGGAATCTGCACTAGATGGACATGAAGACAACTTTCTTAAATGGTGTCATCGAAGAGGAAGTGTATAGAGAGAAACCTCAAGGATTTGAGGTTGAAGACAGGAAGTCTCATGTCTACAGATTGAAGAAAGCCTTATACGGATTGAAGCAAGATTCTAGAGCTTGGTATGGCCATATAGATAGTTTCTTGACGAGCTTAGGGTTTACCAAGAGTAAAGTAGACTCAAATTTCTACTTCAAAATTATGAATAATGAGCCAGTAATCTTACTGCTATATGTGGATGACTTATTCTTAACTAGAGAAGAAAAGCTCATCGATGAATGTAAAAAGAGACTTGCCTAGGAATTTGAAATGAAATACCTTGGCCTAATGCATTATTTCTTAGGTCTTGAGGTATGGCAGAGTCCTGATAGAATCTTCCTTAACCAAGGAAGTACACGGTCGAAATCTTAAATAGATTCGACATGTTGGAATGCAAGCCCATGAATACACCCATGGAAGTGAAGCTGAAGCTGCTGGTCGATACTTTGCCAGAATTGATTGATGCCACACTATACAGACAGATTATTGGATTGCTGATGTACCTGACGAACACCAAACCAAACATTTGTTTTTCTTTAAACACCTTGAGTCAATTTCTGGTAGAACCCAGATGTGTTCACCTAGTGGCTGCAAAACATGTGATGAGGTACCTTAAAGGTATAATAGATTATGGTCTCAGCTATGATAGAGATCATGATTTCACATTGAGTGGATATATTGATGTAGATTGGGCAGGAAGTGTTTCTGATAGGAAAATCACTTCAGGATGTTTTTTCAGTTTGGGATCAGTTATGATCTCGTGGTAGAGTAGGAAGAAATCTAGCTTTTCTCTGAGCACAGCGGAAGCAGAATACATTGTTGCATGTTCTGCTAGCTACGAAGCTATATGGCTTTGAAATTTGTTGACTGGCCTATTTGACTTAGAGATCAGAGCAACCTTGATTCTATATGACAACCAGAGCTGCATAAAGATGACAGAGAATCCTGTATTCCATGACAGGTCGAAGAACATAGAGATTTGTTATCATTACATCCATGACATGGTACAGAGAGGAGCCTTAAAGCTCCAATACATTAGCACTGATGAATAGGTTGTTGATGTGTTGACCAAGCCCCTATCTTGTATGATGTTTGAGTACTTCCGAGATAAGCTTGGCATAGTCCGAAAGGACCTTCCTCGAAAGGGGGAGTAGTTGTGATGTTCCTTGCTTCTGACCTAGTTGTCAGACGTAAAGAAAGATGTGATGTTCCTTGCTTCTGACCTAGTTGTCAGACGTAAAGCAAGATGTGATGTTCCTTACTTCTGACCTAGTTGTCAGACGTAAAGAAAGATGTGATGTTCCTTGCTTTTGACCTAGCTGTCAAACGTAAAGTAAGATGAGATGTGTTCCTTGCTTATGACCGAGACGTAAATCAAGATGAGATGTGTACCTTTCTTCTGACGAGTTTTCAAACATAAATCAAGATGATATGTGTACCTTGCTTCTGACCGAGTTGTCATACATAAAGAAATATGAGATGTGTACCTTGCTTATGACTGAGTTGTCAAACGTAAAGAAAGATGAGATGTGTACCTTTTTCTGACCGAGTTTTCATATGTAAAGCAAGATGAGATGTGTACCTTTCTTCTGACTAAGTCGTTAGATGTAAAGCAAGATGAGATGTGTACCTTGCTTTTGACCTAGTTGTCAGACGTAAAGCAAGATGATGTGATGTGACTAGCACTGAGCTTCCAGCTGGATAGTTGTGACGTAAAGCCAATCTAGTATCCTGCTTCTGACCGGATGGTTGTGACGTAAAGCAAGACGAGTATCTTGCTTCCATCTTGAGTGTTGTGACATAAAGCAAGACAATGAGTTGAGACTAGCACTGACCTTCCAACTAGATAGTTGCAATGTAAAGCCAGTCTAGTATCCTGCTTCCGATTGAATGGTTGTGATGTAAAGCAGGACGAGTATCTTGCTTCCAACTTGAGTGTTGTGACGTAAAGCAAGACGATGATATGAGACTAGTACTGTGCTTCCAGCTTGATAGTTGTGATGTAAATCTAGTCTAGTATCTTTCTTCTAGCTTGAGGGCTATGACATAAATCAAGACATTGAGATGAAACAAGTATTGAGCTTCCAGCTTGACAGTTGTGACATAAAGCCAGTCTTTTATTATGATGAGCCAGCCTTTTGCTGTGATGATGATGATGTATCAGTTTTTATGCTAATACATATTGATGTCGATGATGATGCTACCGATGAAGAAAACTTATGATGATTTATAGATACGCCAGTCAGTGTTCCAATATGATATTGATGATGTTTTCCTCTCACCCACTTGATGTTGTTGATGATGATGTCCTCTCTCTTTCGCATGATGCTGCTAAAGAACACCCTTCTTGTTAAGGGGGAGTGTTGAAATAATGTAACTCCAAAGAGTATTCTTGTTATTATTAATATATTATTCATAGGATCAATTCCCATTGTGGATTGATCATGTTGGTTATTGTAATAGGACCAAATCCCTTTTTGCGGATTGGTCAAAAGACAATTGTAATAGGAAAAATAAGAAGTCGTCCCTAGCAGATATTGAAGAGACCCAAAAATATAATAAAGGTGGGTTTACCCACCCAATTTGAGAATTCGGCCTTGCCAGTGAAGAGACACTTCACACATGCCAGACTTGTATAAATAAAGGAGGCTAGCGCCTCACTTAGACACAACTCACTTGCTCATTTGAGAGACAAGTTCAAATCTGTTGTTGGAGAAGAAGGAGAGAGAGAGAGTGGCGCATATCTGGGAGAGGACTTTCTATATTTGTTTAAGAGATCTCTTGGCATTGTATTGGCTATCTATATTAAGGAAGTTTTGTTGGGTTTTCTTCCCCTAGAGGGTTTCCCAGGATAAATGTTGTGTCTCTTGTGATTGTGTATTTCTCAATGATCTTGGATTATGCTATTGTTATCTAATGAAATGAAAACATCTATAATAATGGCTTAAACATTAACACCCGATTCGACTCCCACACAGGAGTTAGATCCATTTCTAGAGCCTATTTGGGCTAAATGTTACCCGGACACTATTTATTCCTTAGACTTGGTATTGTCCCTCTGATGAGGCGATTATAGAGGCACTGACTAGTCTAAACAGACCCTGGGATGATCTCCATCACAAATCTTATTTTCTCCCAGAGTTAGGAAGAATAGAGGCAGGTGAATTTGTGTTGACTATGACTAGAGATAGGTCGTGTCCTATTAATCCTCTAGCTATGCATGCAGTTTATGCCGAGGGTAATATGGAAACCATTAATAAAATGATACCTATCGATATCTCCAGAACCCCTGGCATCCTAGAGAATGTCTTCGTTGGAGGAGACTACTCCCCAGAGGAGATTCGAATCTACACCGATTTATTTAAAGAATTTCTTGATGTTTTTGCCTGGTCTTACGAAGAAATGTCAGGCATAGATCCAAGAATCATCGAACATGAAATAATGACTTACCCTGACACCAAGTCGGTCTGGAAGAAGCTTTGTCTGGTTAATCCTGGGAAAGAAGCAACTATTAAAGATGAAGTAGAGAAAATGGTCAAAGATGGTTTCATCTACCCTGCTCAATTGATGCAATGGGTGTCAAATCTCGTTCCGGTCAACAAAAAGCAGGGTATGATTCATGTATGTACGGGCTTCCGTGATTTGAAAAAGGCTTGTCCAAAGGATAATTTCCCCACCCCATTCATTTACTAGATCATCGATGAATGTGAAAATTGTGAGGTCTTTTATTTCATGGATGGTTTTTCGAGATACAATAAGATACAGATTAAGCTTGAAGACTAGCATAAAACAACTTTTATCTATCCATGGGGTACATTTGCTTATCGGAAGATGCCTTTTGTCCTGAAAAATGTTGGAGCCACTTTTTAGTGGGCCATATCTTTTTCTTTCCATGATCTCAAGTACATAGTCGAAGCTTATCTCGATGATTTAGCATCATGATCTCATAAGAGAGTTGATCATCCCATGCACCTCAGACTTATATTTGAGCGATGTCGCTACTATCGGATTCGCTTGAATCCTAACAAATGCATTTTTTGCGTGATATCGGGTCATCTTTTAGGTTTCATAGTTTTGACAACAGGGATCATGGCCAATCCTCTAAAGGTTGAGGTGATAGAGCAATTGCCTCCCCCGTGCACAGTCCCTCAGCTTCAAAGTTTACAAGGAAAAGAAAATTTTCTTCTGCGTTTTATCGCAAACTATGATGAGATCACTAAAGGTTTTATGCATTTACTAAGGAAGGGCGTCCCTTTCCATTGGGACAAAGCCACTTAGTGATCTTTCAAAGTGTTGAAACGCACCATCATGTCTTCCCCTCTACTTTAGCCACCCAATTATAATAAATATTTCTTATTGTATTTGGCCACGACAGAGTCAACCATCGGTATGGTCTTGGTTCAAAAGGATGATCTTCTTGAAGAACATGTCATTTATTACCTAAGTCGAGGCCTGGTTGGACCAGAACTCAACTACTCCCATGTTGAAAATCTTGTGTTGGTAGCAGTACCTGATGTCTAGCGGTTCCGTCATTATATCGTGTTTTGCAATACCACTGTCATTGTCGTTGTGAATCCATTCCAATACGTGTTGACACGACATGTAATCGGAAAAAAGATCAGTAGATGGATTTTTATCCTCCAAGAATTTGACTTGGATTTTGTTTCTGTAAAATCTAAAAATTCGTTGGTCTTTGCGAAACTTATCTCGGAACTTCCGGTCGAGTTAGGTGATGTTACGCTCGAAGAATCATCGATTAAAGGAGATATTTTTCTGATTTCATATTCGGACCCCTGGTATGGAGATATACTATTATATCTCCATACTTTGAAGTGCCCCACCTCTACTTCTCATGATAAGCATTGGCGTCTATGCCATCAGGAAAAAAACTATCTCATACTCGAGGACACTTTGTATCATTGAGGTGTAGATTGCATCCTTCGTCAGTGTCTCACTCATGAAGAAAAGGAAATCGTTCTTAACAACTGCCACACTAGAGCATGTGGTGATCATTTGTATGGGTTGGAAAAAACCCAAAAGATTCTACAAACCGATTACTTTTGGTCGAAATTGATCAAAGATTGTGTTGAATCAGTCAAAAAGTTCCACCCATGTTAGATCTTCTCTCGTAAGATGAGTGTACACCCCACTCCTATGTTTCCCGTCATTAGAGTTGGCCCCTTCACCAAGTGGGGGATTGATTATACTACATGCCACCCCCCTTCAGCCAGGGGGCATCGTTATCAGGGATGATTTTAAGGATGAAAATTTATTTTAAAATTAAGAAACCTTGGCGAATCTTACTAATCCTTCATATGCCAACTATAAATGATTGGCGATATTTTGGTAAAAATATTCAAATTTCTAATGATTTTATATAGTTTTTATAAAATTTTGGCGATTTTTAAGGTAAAATAATTTTATCCTATAGAATTTGGGCGAATCATTTTTAAAATAGCGAATCTCATTTTTGGAAAAACCATGGAAAATTAGCCCATGAGCAAAATTTAGCCCCTAAAATCATCATTGAGATTCATTATATCATTGTAGCAATAGACTACTTCACAAAGTGGGTCGAGGTTATGCCAATGTTCAAATATGATGGTGAAACAACAACTCGCTTTTTGTTTAATCAGATTATATCAAGGTTCGACATCCCGAAGGAGATTTTCACTGACCATGGAAGTCACTTTCAGAAAAAAATGATGTCTGAGTTAACATCAAAGCTTGGGTTGAGGCAAGAGCATTCATCACCTTACTACCTGTTATCACTCCAAGAAACTCCTTAGGGTTGTAGGCTAAGGATGCTTGGTAACTTAAAAATAATGTGTAGGTATGCTTGGAACAATGGGATTACTTCAATAATTAATGTGACAGAAAACTCATCATACATTCAAATGAAACAGTGCTTTCAGAAAATAATGATCAGATCAAGTAATTTCAAGGGAGAGGATGAAGAACACTAATCTTGATTGCCAAATACAGTTGGGTGTAGGGCTTAATACAAGATAGAAAGAAAATCCTTCACTTCAAATCTATGAGCTCAATAAAGAGATAACAGTCTTCATAAGTTAAGATAAACTGAAATGAATTACAGAAAAGGAAACATGGATATTTTTGATATTGAAAATGAAAGGAGACTGCAATTTTATTATATCATAAGAGTCTATACAGTAGCACAAAAATGTATCCCAATTTGAACCCTTGTCTCTTAGAAAAGCTAGGCATTTATAGCCTTTTACAATCAGTTTTCAGATCCTAAAACAATGGATCTGATATTCTAAAAATAGAAAGTCAAAACTAATTTACAAAAGATAAG
>JZKD02S2426200.1:61971-94050 GCA_000966675.3 Picea glauca | reverse complement strand
GCCACTCGGCACTTTCTTTCATAAAGTTAAGGTGTCTAAAACTCTGACTCACGAGGTTGCGACGTAATTATAGCAAGATTAATTAGTAGCCTAATCTAAGATTTTCTTCCCATAATTTGAGCCTTAATTATCGCCATATCGTGGTTTCACAACTCGGCATACCATTCTCCCAAAAATTTGTCTTCGAAGTTCCGAGTCGCGATATGGCGAATAAATTAATTATATAATTAATGATGCTTCAAATCACGATTACTGTTAATTAAGCTAAAATCGGTACTCGCAGTCTCATGAGTTGAAAACTCGAAATATTTAAAGAAAATCCACGATGCAGCGAACAACGAAAAAGTTATGAACGTTATTAAGTTTTGAAAATTTAAAATAAAATAAGATATGTCCCACACATCGAGGTTTGCACATTTCACGAGATAGATACTTGCTCTCCATACCCCGACTGCTTGTCAAACCGCCAAACATTGATGACATTAATGAAGTATTAGGGTGAATCCACGAATAAATAAAATCGGATTTTATGCAATAAATTTGTTTCTAATTGCGATTTGACAGACTTATTTCGAATAATTGAGAATTTTTAAACATATAAAGGAGTTTCATTTCATTCTATGAAAACATTTTTCATAAGCACACAGAGCTCGTCATTTTCCGAGTAAACCAATTGCTGCATGTATATGCAGGTCTATCACAGAAGGGAGAAAACGCAAGCTTCTGCCATCGCTCCACGAAAAACAACAAAGGCAAATATTGAAGTTACAGGGAAAGGCTCGGATAATGTCTCTGATACTTCACCCCGGAGTGTTTATTCAGTCCCTAGCTGGTCTTTTGTTTCAGATATTCTGCAATCTGAGTTGGTGAATTACTCAAACTCCGACGACAATGAAAAGGATGACTTGAACACTAAGTACAAGATTGTTGTTCAATCAGGAATGCATAAGGTAGCAACCAGACCACGATTGCTTCCCTATTATGATATGATCCGATGGGTGTTGGATCATATAGACTTACCCACCAGAACTATCATGAACAACCAGTGGGTCGCGGTCGGGACTTTTAGACCGGAACACATCCAAACCATGTACAAGCTACCTTCGACATCGGAATACACATATGGTGCCGAGTTCCTGGAGGAATTCAAAGAGAAAGAGTGTAAACAGTATGAAAAAACCATGCCCGGTTTGATCAAAGATTGGGTTTCGCGCTCCGCGAAATTCAGAGAAAATGACCAGGGTGTTTATTCTACCTCTTCTTTGGAGCCACAGTATAAGTATGTGGCAATTATGACTTGACGGCTATTCGGGAGAGAAGACACAACACATTTCTACATCACGTGGGTGCCTCTCATGTTTTGAGTTGCAAAAGGTTGCTCGTTTAATTGGGCAAAGATACTCTCAGACAGTCTGGCCAACAGGGTCACAGAGTATCGGGAGCAGAAGGAAAGTGGGCAACCTTCCTCGTTTTTCATGTCTGTATATCTCATGGACGCTGTATGTTCCATGACACCATTCCCCCTGATGAGCTGGGCTTGGAATCCAGTCCAAGAAAATCCTGTACATGAGTATCACGACAAACTGTGGGAGAATAAAACAGACAAATTCATTTACGAAATTTTCAACTGGGTGATGGTGCCCCTGCACATCACCATTTTTGGTCGCTCGCCACCTCGTATCTCGGACAGTATTGCTACAAATCTGAGTGGTATAGCGGACTGGTATGTAGAAACAGAGTTTTCCTATTTCAGAGTGTTCGAAGCTGCTCTTCCCCCGCTTGCGTTACCACTGTTCATTCCAGACAAGCTGGCTTGTTGCGAGATCGCCCGACAAACAGTGATTGGAGAGTGAGTAAAGAGCTCAAAGCATCTTCTAAGAAGGTATGGCCGTTTTTCCCTGTTCGGCTAAATTCTTTTTCTTTATTGGATTTCGGGCATGCTAAAGCCGAGGTTGCAGCCCTGGAAGACCTGAGTTTGGTCTCCATTGAATATAAAAAACATGATCCTCAGAAAATTGTAAGCAACCATTTAGCTAATTGTGGGCTGAAGAGGTTTGAACATGAGTCTTCACCCCTGGATGACATTTTCTGAGGGGCGAGGTCTTATGGGGAAGTGCTAGTTCGGATCCAGTCTTTAGCACCCGAAGACATGGCATCTGTATTAAAATTCCAGGAACATAGATGAAGAAGCCTTCCCGCTGTGTTGGGAGGTTTGGGTATTTTCGAGGCAAAATAGAAGGATGCTGAAGGTTCTGAGGACCAAATTTCTAACCTCGAAAAATACCAGGAAGGGGAGCAAGTGAAGAACCCCGAAGCAGAAGAAGAGACTACGCACCCACCCAGGGAACAGAGTTCAGAGGCGGAAGTAAAAACTCCAGGCCCACCAGGAGAACAAAAGCTGGGGACTGAAACAGAGGCTCTAGGTACACCAAAAGAGTAGAACCCTGTCAATACTCCAAAAGAGTCAGCAAAACAAATAGGAAAGCCCATCACCTCGGTCACACCCTTGCAGTCGGCAGAGGGAAATGTCAGCGAGGGATGGATATTTGATGAAGAACTAAGGCCTATCAGAGTAGAAGAACTTCCTCCAAACGCGTTCTTCTTTGACAAAAAGAGAAAAGCAGTGGTTAAAAGGGATTTCTACCAGGACGAAGGATCAACTGCTAAAAAATTCAAAGTTATGACCGATGGAAAAAACAAAAAGAATGAGGAATTCTCCATGGAGATCGCAGGAACGCTAGGGGCGTATGCATCGGCGAATCAATTCTTGGTTGGGATGTTGAAAAATCAGCTCAAAAGAAAGAATTGCCTGATCAAGACTCTCGAAGCCAGAGTAGCTTCGGCCACAGAAAGCGCTAAAGGTCAGGTGAGTGGGGAAATAGAAATGGACCAACTAGCTAATAAAAAGGAAATAGAAGTGCTCAAAGCCAAGTTAGAACAAGCGCATTCAGTAATCCGAAACGGTCGGGTGCATGCTGATCAATAGAGGACTATGATTACAGAGTTGCAGACTCGAGTGGAGATCATTGAAAGTAAGGTGATCGATGTCGAGGGGTTCAAATCCCGAGCAACCCAGATTAGAAGCAAGATCTCCTCTGCACAACAGAGTTTGCTCGCTAAAGTAGAAACAATCTGAGAGGATTTTCTGTTGATGCATCGGATTTCTGAGAACCTGACTTTCAGAGAAAGGAATGCAGAAGCATCTCGGTTCGCCTTTCAGGAGGTGGTGATAGCCACAAACAACAGATTTTTGGCATTACCTCCCGGACTTACCATCTCATAACAAACTAGAGGTAACATTATGTTGAAGGATTGGGAGCATAATATTGACCTAAGCAAGGAACAGGTCCAAAAAGTAACCAATTCATTAGAAGAAGCCTTCAATGCTATATATGGTGAGCTATTGGGTATAGACAGTGGAGGCGATGCAGAGACATTAATACAAATGAATGTAAAACAAATCTCACTTGATCTGAAAGAAAAGGATGAGAGAGATTCAGCTGACATCTCTCAAATGAATACGGTGGACATGGCTCGAGTTGACAAACACTTGGTTCAACCCAGCGTGCAACTAAGTGCTCTTGATATAATTGATGCACAAACGGGGGACAAGATACAGCATTTGGCCCGAGAATGTTATTTCACCAAGGCCAGCTGTCAAGTTGAACCTTCACAGCTCGTATCTCAACTCGTGGAAAGGTGTATCGCCTGCACCGAGGCTATGCAAAGACAAGCACCTAGCACCAATTGAAAATAGAGTAGGATAAAGGGAGCAGTTGCGCTCCTATCGGTTGTAACCGATTTTGTGAAATCGTTAAGAGTCTAACTGATCTGTAAAATTGTATAAATATAGCAGAGAAAGACATAGAAGGGGCTGGACCTTTTTGGTATTGATTGTAATAGAGTTTTTTGCATTCGAGAAGTTAATATAAGAAAAATCTGAAGATTCTCGATTCTGTCACGACTGTGTTACAAGTTTGTTTCTTTATGTTTCATTCTTCATTTCATTTCACTTTTCATAATTGATGTGTATCGCTATGCTTTAGTACGACCACTACTATAGCAAAGGGATTTCATCTTTCTGTAATTGGTTATTGTCTTTCCTCTGCACCAGCTATCAGCGGGTGTAAGACCAATTTGCATTTACAGAATTATATATTTATTTACACTATGTCAATTATTTCTATACTAATTTCTTCTTCTGTTTATGTGTGAGTTTTCTCTTTAACAGGAACCTTGCGTTATCTACAACTAAATGTTTTTCTCTCACCCCACATCTTTTTATTAAAAATAATACAGTTACGGGAAAGAGCCTTCAAGTTTGCATTCCTATTTTGTTCTTAAAGTAAAAATTTCTCTTTATTTCAACCAAATCGAAACAGCGTTGAACTCTCTCTTTAAATCATTTCCTACTATTACTGTTCCTCAATGACTGTACCTGCAGCAACACAGCCTAATATTGAACCAGGACTATCTAATCAAACACATATTGCTTTAAATCTTTTTGATACAATCCTTAAAACTGCTAACACCCGGGAGGAACTTGAACGTTCATGGGCAGCCATTGAACAAGATATTACTACTCAAGAACAGTTGGAAGCTAGACAATGAGAACGTAGAAATCCTCATTAGTTTCCTATACCGAAGGTTAGCGTAATCCTTTTATCAATCTGTAATATACTTTTGGATGCCTTGACACTGTACTTTTAAGCCTTAAGTACAGACTCAGGAACAACATCTTTCTGGCGCCGTTTCTAGGGAGTGAAGTTAAGAAATCTTTTCCCTGGGAAAATGAAAAATTATTTCGTTGATAGTGTTACTCTTTGATAGTGAACATAGAGTGCACACAGTTTTAAGGCTTTTTTAAATCTTTCACTTGGCGACTCCACGGAAACAAAAACTGGCATCTGGTAGAAAGAGTACCAGACAGAACCCGGATGGCAAGCTGATTACGCTTCTTAATGATCCTGAAATTTTTTTAAGAGCGAGAGGCTCGTTTGACCCAACCTCTACAGTTTATAAGCCTAAAAACCCACCTTTAAAAACTAAATTCACTTCAGAACCTTCTACTTCATGCAGCCCTCGGTTTGATACCAAAGATCCAAAAACAAACTACTCTGAATTTAGGAGTGAGATCCATCAGACATTCCCATCTATAAACAAGGAAAGGGTCCTTTAGAAAGATCGGTGTCATTTGACATACCATCTTTTCTTCGGCAGAACTTCCCAGTCTCACCTGATTCCAAAGAGTGTGTTACACACTCATTTTCTACACCCAAGTCGATGGCAGGCGTCGGAGGAGGAGGTGGAGGTCAACAGAATGTCCCTCCTCCCATAGTATTTGCAAAAGTAGCAGTGAGATATGCTCCCCTGGTTTTACCCGTTCCCCTCCATGATTTGCCTGAAAACTACATCAAAAATCTTCCTAAGTTCACTGGGGAGGGAGATCTAACCGCAGCCAAGCATATAAATTTCTTTGACCAATTTGCAGACATCTGTGGTATTGAGCACGAGGATGTCTATTCGAGACTACTTGTCCAAACCTTTGAAGGATAGGTCTGAACTTGGTTTTGGAGCCTTCCTGCAGCTTCTATTCGGACATATGACGCATTGGAAGATGCTTTCCTTAGACAATGGGAAGAGAGAAAATATCACTTATATTACCTTACCGAGTTTGGGTCCCTAAAGAAAAAGAACTCAGAAACAGTTATGGAATTTATTTTGAGATTTAACAAACTGTATAATAAAATTCCAGCCGTTGTTAAACCTTCCGAACCCTCAGCCAAAGTAACCTTTGCAGGAGCTTTCAAACCTGATTTTGCACTACTTTTGCGAGAAAGAAGAGGAGCCACCCTAAATACAATGCAAGACGATGTTGTCGAAACAAAATCTAATATGATGGCTTCAGGTAAGTTAAAGGCTAAAGTAGAAACAGTCAACCGTGAAAATAGATGCTATAGGGAACCAGCGGGTCCTTCGGGGTCAAATAGATACACTGATGACAGAGTAGATGATATGGCCCGAATAATTAAAGAACTGTCTAACAAAATCTCTAGGATGGAGTTGGATCAGGTTAAAGTTGATTCTTCTAATAAAAAGGACTTCAGGAGAAACCCAAATCCCCAAAATCAACAGAGACAAATAAATAATGAAGATCAAAAAATACAAGCTCCACTAAAAAACGAAAATTTTATAGGAGCAAATGACCTCCAAGATTTCGGAGATTCGAAAGATGAAGTCGCGAATTTCGGTGATGAATGTTCGCATCCATTTTTGACCAGGGAAGACTATGAGAAATCTTGAAATACCCCACAACCGTCTAATGAAGATGAAGAAGGTGATCATACCGACCTCTGCGTATCTCAACCAGAAACAGAAATGATAGCAGCTGATTTTCAACCCAAATACAATCTAAGATCTAAAAATAAGACCACCTCAACTGACCAACCTAAAAGAATCCTTCAAAGGGGTCAAGCTCATGAATCTCCTTTGGAAGAGACATCGTTACCCAGCAATAAAATCAAGGTAGCAAAAACTCAAGAGTCTGAGGTGAAAAAATTTGAAACCCAAATGAAGGAAACTGGATCAGTAGATAAAGTTACATCTTCGACTAAGATCACGAGTGATAAAGAAATCCAGACAAATAAGTCAGAAAGAAAAATCTCGGAAGTCTTAACCAAAGAAACAAACAAGGTAAATACATCTTTCAGTTTTGAAAATGAATTAAATAAAATTAAGATACCGATTCCTTTGGTAGAATTAGCTAAAAACCCCGCTTATCGGAAGCAAATTGCCAAAGTTATGGGTGTCTATGAGTCAGAAAGTCACTCTGATGTTATCAACTTGGAAGATGACAGACCTAACATCACCTTTGGTCCTCATTTTGAGGGATCCAAAGACAACGTCGCTCCTTTCTATATCACCCTGAATATACATGATCAGTTACTGCATAACTGTATGTTAGACTCCGGGGCTTCACATAATGTTATGCCCAAAATTATAATGGAGAGGCTGGGTCTCCAGATCACTAGACCCTATGGAAATCTATACTCTTTCAATTCGAGAAAGGTTAAATGTATGGGGATGATAAAAGATCTGGTAGTTACCCTGGTTCAGGTCCCGGTCAAGAGTATACTGATGGATGTGGTTATCGCAGATATTCCCCCCAAATATGGTATGTTGTTATCCAAATCATGGGGAGCCAAGTTGGGGGGTTCTCTACAATTGGACATGTCATATGCCACAATCCCTATTTTCAGTGGTCAGTTTACCCATTTGTACAGAGAAACAATATTGGCATATACCGTCAGTGATCCTCAAAACCCAAATAACTTTCCCATTTACGTTGCAGATCAAGATCTGGGGAATTGCATATTGTCATTTGATGATGGTTTAGATGGGTGTCCAGAAGAACTCGATATAAAGCAGGAAGAACTTAGTCCCTTGACGGAAGAGCTGTGCAATACTGGTATTTGGAAAATGTACTTCGATGGCGCTTCGTCTTCGGAAGGAGCTGGTGCTGGGGTACTTTTGGTAGCACCTGAAGGTAAGTTTATTGTTCCTTTCTCATATCGTTTGTAGTGGGACATAGATTACACCAATAACATATGTGAGTATGAAGCATTAATCTTAGGTTTAGAGGCTGCCAAGAAGTTAAATATAAAAAACTTGGAGGTTTATAGTGACGCTGAATTGATAGTAAGACAAGTAAACCGACAATACCTAGCCAAGCATCCCAGACTAAGAACATACAAAAATTGTTCTTGGGATTTGATGGAGAATTTTTTCTCATCTGTAAAAGTCCATTTTATTCCTCATGCAGAGAATCTACATGATGACGCATTGGCCAAGGAAGCTTCAACCTTTTCTCCCCCCATGACTGTCAAACTAAAATATCACATCGAAATTAGATATAAACCCTCTATACCAGACAATGTCTGACACTGGCAGGTCTTTGAAGATGATGAACAAATTCAGAAATTTCTTATGGCAATAGGTGAGTTCTCTGAAACTCATCCAAACCAAGAAAATCAAAATGACCCGATGTGGATTATGCAAGAGGGTGAAGATCCTGAAACCTTTCGAGAAAAAATAGTGGATCATCGTATGTTGGTCCTTAAAAACAACCAAATCCCAAAAGGCTTAATTCTTTTAGAAAGACTCTTCGATCAGAACGACATACCTGTGAAATCCACTTTGCAGCCCCAACCAGAAGAAGTGGAGGACTACGAAATAGGAACTGAAAAAGAATCCAGGATAGTAAATATATCTAAATTCCTCCCTCCCAAGGTAAAATACCAGTACAGAGACCTACTCAGACAGTATAAAGATGTTTTCGCCTGGTCCTATGATGAGCTTAGAACGTATGATACTTCCATAATTGAGCACAAGATACCTTTGAAGCCCGGGGTCAAGCCTTTTAGGCAAAAGCTCAGGCAATTTAACCCCATTTTGTTGCCCGTCATTGAAAAGGAAGTTAGGAAGCTTTTGGATGCGAAAATAATTGTACCTCTAAGGTACTCAGACTAGGTGGAAAAATTGGTCCCTGTCAGGAAAAAGAATAGAGAAATCAGACTGTGTGTGGATTTCTAAAACTTGAACAGGTCCTCTCTTAAGAATAATTATCCGCTTCCCAAAATGGACCACGTCCTAGAAAGGGTAGTTGGAGCAAATTGAATGTCTATGATAGATGGGTTTTCTGGGTACAACCAAATCACCATGAACGAGCAAGACAGAGAAAAAACCGCTTTCACCACACCATGGGGTACGTTCATGTATGACAAAATGTCGTTTGGTTTGATGAATGCAGGGGCTACATTCCAGCGCGCTATGGACATCGCTTTCGTAGGAGAAAGAGATAAGTTCGTAGTCATCTACCTTGAAGATTTGACGGTTTTCTCTAAAACCGATGAAGAACATTTGATCCATTTAAAACAGACTTTCGAAAAATGCCGCAGGTATGGCCTGTCTTTGAACCCAAAGAAATCGCATTTCTCTATGCAGGAAGGTAAGCTTCTGGGGCATATCGTATCTAAAGATGGGATCAGGATCGATCCTAAGAGGATTGAAGCAATATAAACTATTAATATTCCTAGAAACGTAAAAGAAATTCAATCTTTCTTAGGTACAATAAATTTTTTACGAAGGTTTATACCAAATTTTGCTGAGATGGTCAAATTGATCACAAGAATGTTGAAGAAAGATAGCAGAGTAAATTGGACGACCAAGGCTAAAGCATCATTTGCGCATATTAAAAAATTCATCAGCGAGGCACCTGTGTTAGCAAGCCCAGATTACTTGAAAGATTTCCTCATCTTCTCGTTCGCTTCTGAACATACTATCACCGCGGTGTTACTGCAAAAGGATGGCTAAGGCTTTGAACGACCGATCGTGTTTTTTAGAAAGAGCCTTAGAGACACCAAATTAAAGTATGACATAATGGAAAAACATGCATACACAATGGTGAAAGCGTTAAAAGCATTCAGAACCTATGTACTGCATTCGAAAATTATCGCGTATGTACCAACCAGTGTTGTGAAAGATATATTGGTACAGCCAGATAGTGATGGAAAACGAGGGCGCTGGCTAGATAAAATACAAGAATTTGATCTGGAAGTCAAGCCTACTAGATTGATAAATGGGCAGGGTCTGGCCAAACTCTTGGCTGAGTCGAACCTTAGAGCTCTTGATATCAATTGCCTCCAAGGGGAAGACGGAGACACACCTTTGCACGAGCCGGATGACCAGACACGCCCAAGCAAGGTTGAAGAAAAATTCATATCGTCAGGCTGGTATAAAGACATAGTTTTCTATTTGTTAAACCTGAAATGTCCAAATGGACTATCACCAGCCAAATGCAGAACCTTAAAACTACACGCTGTAAAATATTGCATCTCCGAAAATCAACTATACTGGAAAGATCCACTCGGGTTCTTACTAGTCTGTTTGGTTGAGTCGGAAACTCCACGGGTCATAGAAGAATTTCATGAAGGAATCTATGGAGGACACCATACATGGAGAGCCACAGCCTACAAGATCCTGAGGGCCGGATACTATTGGCCGAAACTGTTTTCGGACGTCAATGCCAAAGTGTGTGCCTGCGACCCTTGTCAAATTTTTGCTGGTAAACAGAAACTCCCTGCACTACCACTCGTTCCAGTCAAAACTGAAGCCCCATTTCAACAATGGGGATTAGATTTCATAGGGAAAATTAATCCCCATTCCAGTGCTCAACATAAGTGGATCTTAACAGCAACATATTATTTTACAAAGTGGGTGGAAGCCATTCCAACCAAAAGGGAAACAGACTCGGTAGTGATCGATTTCTTGGAAGATAATATCTTATCAAGATTCGGGTGTCCCTGAAATATTGTAACCGACAATGCCCAAGCCTTCAAGTCCATGGCTATGATCAGTTTCTGTCAGAAGTACAACATTGTTCTCGGCCATTCCACTGCTTATTACCCCCACGGAAACAGGCTGGCCGAATCATCTAACAAGAGCCTGGTAAACATAATTAAAAAAGTACTGGATGAAAATAAAAGGTCCTGGCATGTGCATTTGAAGTACACGTTGTGGGCAAACCACATCAGCACTAAAAGGTCTATCGGCATTTCACCGTTTCAAATGGTCTATGGGACTGAGGTGGTTCTGCCTATAAACTTAGCGTTGCCAGTGATGAAATTAAGGCAGGATCAGAACGAAGAACCCAATCATGTAACCATGAGAATTAACCAATTGATCGAGGTTCAATAGCATAGAGTGGAGGTTGATGAGAAAATGCAGAAATACCAGGACGATATGAAAGCATTGTTCGACGTCAAGGCAAAGGACAGAGAATTCCTCCCAGGTGACTTAGTGTTAATATGGGATACGAGAAGAGAAGAAGCCGCAAAGCATGGCAAATTTGACCACCTTTGGTATGGACCATTCAGGGTCTCAGCTCCAGAAGGAAAAAACTCCTTTCTTCTGGAAAATATTGATGGAAAAGTTCTCAGCGCCCCTGTAAACGGGCGGTATCTAAAGCACTACATGACATAACAGTCGTCAAATAAAAAAAAATATATGTAAATAAATAAATTTTATTATGAGTGCTTTGTACATATTTATATTTTCATTCAAACATTCAATTTTAATTTTTAGTTTTCGTTCCTAAACTCTCAACACATTTCCAATAAGATTTGTTTTTGTTTTTACAGGATTCCAGCTGTAGATGAAACTAGCAGAAAAAATAATGTGCAGGTCGGTGTTGGAAATAGAACGACATAAAACAGGTGATACGTAAGATAATTCATAGTCCACAAAGAAAGTGAAAAGAAAATATAGAGGTGAGCTTTCTCAATACACAGGTCATGAAAGGTTGTTTAAGCAAACTAAGGTAACGTTTTTCAAATTGCAATATAAAAGGTTAGATAACAGTATTATTCTTGGCTTCATCATCCTCGAATAAAATAATTTGAATGAATACATTAAATCTAAAAACAGTCAGTCGTAATATTTCTTCCTAAATATTTTCGAAAACCAGTCCCGAACTGTTGTGACCTTTTGTATATTAAGCCATTGAATTGTTGCCTTGTTTTCTGTCTATCTCCGGGCCTAACTTTTAGCAAGTCCCTATCTTCCCGAGTCCTTGCGAAGGGGTGAAAGTTTTCATTTTAAACCTCAGGGATTTCGAAACAGATCTTAATAAGAAAGTTGTTCTTCACAACTACTCGATCTTCTGCTAGGCGAAGGAACGTTTAGAGCGATCTTAACTTTCCTAGGTTTTTCAACAGCGTCGAAAAAATCAAAGCTTGCTTGAACAGGATGTCCCTTAAAATTTTATTATTTTCCCCTGTCTCCCTAAGAACTAAGGTGTTGTGAAGGTCAAAGGAAGATTGATACCGAGTAATCAAAATAAGTTGACAGACCTCTGATACAAAATATTACACAGATATCAGCCCTGATGCAAACTGATTGCCCCCATCTTCGTGCTTTAAAAGTAAATTATAAGACAGGTGGTGAAAGGAAATTCAGAAATGATTACCCCCACCTAGTCCATGAAGATGATGAAAGGAAATTCAGAAATGATTTCCCTCGTCTCAGCGTTTAAACGCATAAATTTTTCCGAAGTGGTGAAAGGAAATTCAGTGAAAGGGGCCAGACAACTTCACCGGGGTACTGAACAGGCTCGCTGGCAGTGAAGCAATGTCTGAGATATCTGAAAGGCTGTTATACCTGAATATCACTTTACTCTCGTAACCAATGCTTCTAAAAACCTGATCAATACTCCAAATTCAGACGGGAATTCCCTATTTAAAAATATATAATATCATTCTTTGATGCAAGCTGAGAATCACAAGATCTGTTGAATATCCTAGGGTCGTTTAGACTGTCTTAAAATGTCCCCAAATTTAGTAGTGGGAAAGGGAAAGTTGTGAAAGTGACTTCAGCCGTGTTTGGAAAGAGTATCTGAGTTCGAAAAAACTTCTCGAAGTTCAAAACGAAGTTTTCACTCCCTTCTATCTTTTTCATTGAATTTTTCTGTTGATTTTAGCTTATGACTCCATTTACCCAATATCGACACCTGTTCTACTGTTCTTCCCGCCTCACAGGAAGGCGGGATCCCTAGTTGGAGCCTATGTTGGAGCCGCCCTTGTTTTATTTTTACCTTGCACGATGTTCAATTTTTGATACTTGAAATCTAAAGTTGATTTTCTTTTTCCTTCCGAGATCTTAAAAGTATGAAATCTTGTCGCCTGGACAGCAATGCTTTTTCCACTTTCAAAACAAATCCATTTCCACAAGTATGTTCATGTTTTTTGTTTTATTTCGAGATATTGCAAACCGGATACTTTAATCTTTGAGTTCACAAGTCCCGAGTCACGAAACTGCGAACTCGTTTTTAATTTTCGCCCAAGACATTAACTAGGGTAAAACTTTTAACTCATGAGTAGACGTTGTCGGGAGTTCGCACCTCAGCGTTCGTCATACCCAAGTTTTTGTTTTACAGCCCCGAGAGTCGAGGACACGAGATACTTTTGGGCTAACCCTGGTAAAAGACTAACCATGGTTTAAATTTGTTCTCGGCGCTTCGCCACTCGGCACTTTCTTTCATAAAGTTAAGGTGTCTAAAACTCCGACTCACGAGTTTGCGACGTAATTATAGCAAGATTAATTAGTAGCCTAATCTAAGATTTTCTTCCCATAATTTGAGCCTTAATTATCGCCATATCGCGGTTTCGCGACTCGGCATACCATTCTCCAAAAAATTTGTCTTTGAAGTTTCGAGTCGCGATATGGCGAATAAATTAATTATATAATTAATGATGCTCCAAATCACGATTATTGTTAATTAAGCTAAAATTGGTACTCGCAGTCTCGTGAGTTGAAAACTCTAAATATTTAAAGAAAATCCACGTTGCACCGAACAATGAAAAAGTTATGAACGTTATTAAGTTTTGAAAATTTAAAATAAAATAAGATATGTCCCGCGTATCGAGGTTTGCACATTTCACGAGATAGATACTTTCTCTCCATACCCCGACTGCCTGTCAAACTGCCAAACATTGATGACATTAATGAAGTATTAGGGTGAATCCACAAATAAATAAAATTGTATTTTACGCAATAAATTTGTTTCTAATTGCGATTTGACAGACTTATTTCGAATAATACAGAATTTTTGAACATATACAAGAGTTTCATTTCATTCTATGAAAACATTTTTCATAAGCACGCAGAGATCGTCATTTTCCGAGTAAACCAATTGCTGCATGTATACGCAGGTCTATCACAGAAGGGCGAAAACAAAAGCTTCCACCATGGCTCCACGGAAAACAGCAAAGGCGAATATCGAGGTTGCAGGGCAAGGCTTGGATAATGTCTCCGATACTTCACCCCAGAGTGTTGATTCAGTCCCTAGCTGGTCTTTTGTTTCAGATATTCTGCAATGTGAGTTGGTGAATTACTCAGACTCCGACGACAATGAAAAGGACGACTTGAACACTAAGTACAAGATTGTTGTTCAATCAGGAATGCATAAGGTAGCAACCAGACCACGGTTGCTTCCCTATTATGATATGATCTGATGGGTGTTGGATCATATAGACTTACCCACTAGAACTATCATGAACAACCAGCGGGTCGCGGTCAGGACATTTAGACCGGACCACATCCAAACCATGTACAAGCTACCTTCGACGTCGGAATACACATATGGTGCCAAGTTCTTGGAGGAATTCAAAGAGAAAGAGTGTAAACAGTATGAAAAAACCATGCCCAGTTTGATCAAAGATTGGGTTTCGCGCTCCGCGAAATTCAGAGAAAATGACCAGGGTGTTTATTCTACATCTTCTTTGGAGCCACAGTATAAGTATGTGGCAATGATGACTTGCCGACTATTTGGGAGAGAAGACACAGCACATTTCTACATCGCGTGGGTGCCTCTCATGTTTCGGGTTGCAGAAGGTTGCTCGTTTAATTGGGAAAAGATACTCTCAGACAATCTGGCCAACAGGGTCACGAAGTATCGGGAGTAGAATGAAAGTGGGCAAACTTCCTTGTTTTTCATGTCTGCATATCTCATGGACACTGTATGTTCCATGACACCATTCCCCCTAATGAGCTGGGCTTGGAATCCAGTCCAAGAAAATCCTGTACATGAGTATCACGACAAACTGTGGGAGAATAAAGCAGATAAATTCATTTACAAAATTTTCAACTGGGTGATGGTGCCCCTGCACATCACCATTTTTGGTCGCTCGCCACCTAGTATCTCAGACAACATTGCTGCAAATCTGAGTGGTATAGTGGACTGGTACGTAGAAACAAAGTTTTCCTATTTCAGAGTGTTCGGAGCTGTTGTTCCCCCGCTTGCGTTACCACTATTCATCCCAGACAAGCTGGCTTGTCGCGAGATCACCCGACAAACAGTGATTGGTGGAGTGAGTAAAGAGCTCAAAGAATCTTCTAAGAAGGTATGGTCGTTTTTCCCTGTTCGGCTAAATTATTTTTCTTTATTGGATTTCAGGCATGCTAAAGTCGAGGCTGCAGCCCTAGAAGACCTAAGTTTGGTCTCCATTGAATATAAAAAACATGATCCTCAGAAAATTGTAAGCAACCATTTAGCTAATTGTGGGCTGAAGAGGTTTGAACATGAGTCTTCACCCCTGGATGATATTTTCCGAGGGGCGAGGTCTTATGGGGAAGTGCTAGTTCGGATCCAGTCTTTAGCACCTGAAGACATGGCATCTGTACTTAAATTCCAAGAACATATGTGAAGAAGCCTTCCCACTGTGTTTGGATGTTTGGGTATTTCTGAGGCAAAACAGAAGGATGTTGAAGGCTCTGAGGAACAAATTTCTAACCTCAGAAAACACCAGGAAGGGGAGCAAGTGAAGAACCCCGAAGCAGAAGAAGAGACTACGCACCCACCCAGGGAACAGATTTCAGAGGCAGAAGTAAAAGCTCCAAGCCCACCAGGCGAACAAAATATGGGGACTGAAACAGAGGCTCTAGGTACGCCAAAAGAGCAGAACCCTGTCAATACTCCAAAAGAGTCAACAAAACAAATAGGAAAGCCCATCACCTCGGTCACACCCTTGCAGTCAGCACAGGGAAATGTCAGCGAGGGATGGATATTTCATGAAGAACTAAGGCCTATCAAAGCAGAAGAACTTCCTCCAAACGAGTTCTTCTTTGACAAAAAGAGAAAAGCAGTGGTGAAAAGGGAGTTCTACCAGGACGAAGGATCAACTGCTAAAAAATTCAAAGTTATGACTGATGGAAAAAACAAAAAGAATGAGGAATTCGCCATGGAGATCGCAGGAACGCTAGGAGCGTATGCATCGGCGAATCAATTCTCGGTCGGGATGTTGAAAAATCAGCTCAGGTGAGTGGGGAAATAGAAATGGCCCGACTAGCTGATAAAAAATAAATAGAAGTGCTCAAAGCCAAGTTGGAACAAGCGCATTCAGTGATCCTAAACGGTCGAGTGCAGGCTGATCAACAGAGGACTATGATTATAGAGTTGCAGACTCGGGTGGAGATCGCTGAAATTAAGGTGATCGATGTCGAGGGGTTTAAATCCCGAGCATCCCAGATTAGAAGCAAGATATCCTATGCACAACAGAGTTTGCTCGCCAAAGTAGGAACAATCCGAGAGGATTGTCTGTTGATGCATCGGATTTTCGAGAACCTGACTGTCAGAGAAAGGAATGCAGAAGCAGCTCGGGTCACCTTTCAGGAGGCGGTGATAGCCACAAACAACAGATTTTCGGAATTTCCTCCCGGACTTACCATCTCAGAACAAACTAGAGGTAACATTATGTTGAAGGATTGGGAGCATAATATTGACCTAAGCAAGGAACAGGCCCAAAAAGTAACCAATTCATTAGAAGAAGCCTTCAATGCTATAGATGGTGAGCTATTGGGTATAGACAATGGAGGCGATGCAAAGACATTAATACAAATGAATGTAGAACAGATCTCACTTGATCTGAAAGAAAAGGATGAGAGAGATTCGGCTGACATCTCTCAAATGAATACGGTGGACATGGCTCGAGTTGACAAACACTTGGTTCAACCCAGTGTGCAACTAAGTTCTCTTGATATAATTGATGCACAAACGGGGGACAAGATACAGCATTTGGCCCGAGAATGTTATTTCGCCGAGGCCATCTGTCAAGCTGAACCTTCACAGCTCGTATCTCAACTCGTGGAAAGGTGTATCGCCTACATCGAGGTTGCGCAAAGACAAACACCTAGCACCAATTGAAAATAGAGTAGGATAAAGGGAGCAGTTGTGCTCCTATCGGTTGTAACCAATTTTGTGAAACAGTTAAGAGCCTAACTGATATGTAAAATTTTATAAATATAACAGAGAAAGACATAGAAGGGGCTGGACCTTTTTGGTATTGATTGTAATAGAGTTTTTTGCATTCGAGAAGTTAATATAAGCAAAATCTGAAGATTCTCGATTCTGTCACGACTGTGTTACAAGTTTGTTTCTTTATGTTTCATGCTTCATTTCATTTCACTTTTCATAATTGATGTGTATCGCTATTCTTTAGTACGACCACTACTATAGCAAAGGGATTTCATCTTTCTGTAATTGGTTATTGTCTTTCCTCTGCACTAGCTATCATCGGGTGTAAGACCAATTTGCATTTACAAAATTATATATTTATTTACACTATGTCAATTATTTCTATACTAATTTCTTCTTCTGTTTATGTGTGAGTTTTCTCTTTAACAGGAACCTTGTGTTATCTACAGCTAAATGTTTTTCTCTCACCCCACATATTTTTATTAAAAATAATACAGTTACGGGAAAGAGCCTTCAAGTTCGCATTCCTATTTTGTTCTTAAAGTAAAAATTTCTCTTTATTTCAACCAATTCAAAACAGCGTTGAACTCTCTCTTTAAATCATTTCCTACTATTATTGTTCCTCAATGACTGTACCTGCAGCAAAACAACCTAATATTGAACCAGGACTATCTAATCAAACACATATTGCTTTAAATCTTTTTGATACAATCCTTAAAACTGCTAACACCCGGGAGGAACTTGAATGTTCATGGGCAGCCATTGAACAAGATATTACTACTCAGGAACAGTTGGAAGCTAGAAAACGAGAACATAGAAATCCTCATTAGTTTCCTATACCGAAGGTTAGCATAATCCTTTTATCAATCTCTAATATACTTTCGGATGCCTTGACACTGTACTTTTAAGCCTTAAGTACAAACTCAGGAACAACAGAGGGCATGACAGATCTTGCTGATTATCTTTCGAAGTCGTCTTCTCCAAACACTCTAGATGGTAGACGTGCCCACAAGCTAGCACAGCGACAACAAAGAGATGATACTCTTGTGATAGAAGCTTTGAGCAAGTGCCACAAGTCTGAACCTCCACCTGGGAAGATGCAGAAGCAGCATGTGGGTTTTTGGCCCTGATCCTTTCCATGGCCAGATAAACTCCATCCATGCTCTCTCTGCCATGAATCCACCCAAAATCAAAAGGGCTTGTTGCATCACTCCAACGGAACCGCTCTCTTCTAGAGGAAGCTACAAGATCTGAAAATGTCTGCGTCGACCACCAATCAGGGACACCTCCATGTGAACCCACGGTTGAGTCACCATTACTACCAGCCAACTTGAAGGAGTGTCTTCCATCCAATGCTAATATGGAGCTGTTGTTTAGTGAATTTAATGCATGGATCCGGCTGTCTAAGATTTGTCTGGTAATATGTTTGTTGGAAGTATGGAGCAAGTGCCTAGAGAAAAAAG
The DNA here is from genome assembly GCA_000966675.3 of Picea glauca. Classification (NCBI taxonomy): domain Eukaryota; kingdom Viridiplantae; phylum Streptophyta; class Pinopsida; order Pinales; family Pinaceae; genus Picea; species Picea glauca. The sequence continues at coordinate 75,780 of JZKD02S2426200.1, read as the reverse complement.
AACGACTATGGATTGATGGGTGTCGTGATGAAGCTAGCTGACTTTTTGTGCATTGTGGCAGATCATGCTGACTTTTATATTCCCTTTGGAAATAGTCCTTTGTATTTAATGAGGGTGTAAAGGATTCTGGTGTCTTTGGATTGAAGTAAGGAATAGATGAGGGGTATTCCTCTTTGGAGGATGCTTCTGTTATATATGGGCTCAAAACAGAATCTGAAGGAGTATTAACTGAGTTTCCATCATGATCTGGCAGAAGGGGAGAACTCAACCACTGTGGCTCATGAAATATAGCCAACAAGGGGCTTGAATCAACCGACCCATTTCCAACTTGGAGAAGGCGCTTGGCTCTCCTTGAATACATGATGATTTTCAAAACGTTTCGACACATTCTCAACAGACAGCAAGGGTCTCTGTTGGTTTACCTGTTTGAACAATTTGAAAAGGTCGAAAAGCATCCAAAGGGTCACCTGTCTTCTTACTTGTATGTTGATCAACAAAGTTCTCAACTTTTCATTAGATCGGCCCACAGCATGTTGATCCTTCAGGGGAAATCCACCTTTCGGTAAAGTTGTAGCCACACTGCCCATGAAAAAGATGAATTGGAGGACGTTTACTTAAAGGGGAATTACTGTTTTGTTTCCTAAATACTTCCCCAACCAAATCGCCAAACAAATTGGGTGCAACCCCTGAACTCAACCACCCACAATCCCACTAGTGGCCTACAATTTGTCGTTAGCCTCAACACCTGGGTGTTCATTAGACACTTTGCTTCGACGGCTGCAAGCTTTGTTTGACTGATAGTCTTTCGTTTAATGTTGATCTTGAGTCCCAAAGCTTCTCACTCTTTGTCAATAATTCCTTCAAATGTGCACGCATAGGACAGATATAGTCACTATAACAATTGCCGAAGTTTCCTTTTGATGTTTACAACATTAAGTGCTTTCTCCAGCTTACTTGCTGCAGGGAGTACACCTTAATAGTTGAAACCCAAGGCTTTCACCAGCTAACTTCCGCTTCACAACATACGTTAGCTGTTGAAAAGATTTTTCACAAAAAATTGAAAAAATATTTGGAGGATCAATTTATTTCTAAGATAAAATCTTAAATCCTATGTTTTGATACTTCTAAAATCTAGTGAACTTATTCTTCTGCCTACTCCTACATTAACAATGTGCACTGCTTCTTAATCAATTAAACGCATGCTTCTAATGGAGCCATGTAATAAATTTATTTGCTGACAACATTCTTGATCTTGATCCCAAAGATAAGAGAATGTGTAGCCAACAGAGATGTGTTCCGAAAAAATGATAGAAACAGCCTTCATCTGACAAGAGTATCCTGATCTTTATACTGCTCAATGATTCTAGAAAATCAGAAATATGATCAATAAAATAGTAAAGGAATACCTCTTCAAGATTTTGTTCTGCCTGTAAACGAAAATGATGTGGTTGGTTGTCCTCCTTGATCTCAATGATGTATGTGAACTGCTCAACCTTTGTCAGAGAAAAATGTATACTCAGTTTCTGATCTGAACCCTTCTTTTCTTCACCTTCTTCTTCATATCTGCTGCAAACTACTTTTGTCTGCAAATCTAGAAACTCAAGACTTCCCTTAGTATTTGTTGTAGATCTGAAATTATCTCCTGCTGATATGTCAATTTGCTCATCATTTTTCAAATTTTCAAAATGGACAATTGGATCATCATCACAATCATCTTTAAAAGATGCATTTAATACAATTTTTAAAGCATCACAATGGTTGTCGTAATGCGAATCAACAATTTCTAGATACTAAAGAGTATTCTCTATAGCAGTGTACTCTTCATGAACATCTGAATCTTTAGTCAATACATGAAATTCATGAAAACATTCAGGATAGAGAAGATCATCTGGAAAAGTTTCTTTACAAAAGGAATTGAAGGATGAATGGAAATCTGTCAAAGAACTAACACTTGCATTAGGAAGAGAATGGCACCATTCACGAGCAATTCCTTCTAATGAGGAAAAGAAGAGCCGGATCTGAACATCCTCATGTACAATTTCAAGTCGATGAATAAAATAATGAAAATCCAACAAGTGTTCAGCTGGCACTTCCCATTCTTCTCCTCGAAATCTGGGAAGGTTGCGTTCCCATTCATTTCTGCTAGGCACTAGATTAGGGAAACCAACATTTTTTGAAAAATCACAGAACGAATACCTCTTAGATAGGATCTTGTTCATTTCATACCAGTGGAGTCGCTATCAAATTCATCCTTCATGGAGTCCCCAGATAGATTATTACAACCAATGTAGTGTCCAACCTTTGTCTATCATCAAAGATCAGATCTATGTCGTCTCCCAGGGAAGTTGAGCTTCGATCTCCTCTCCCCGACAATGGTGCCAATTTGTTATCACTCCAAGAAACTCCTTAGGGTTGTAGGCTAAGGATGCTTGGTAACTTAAAAATAATGTGTAGGTACTCTTGGAACAATGGGATTACTTCAATAATTAATGTGACATACAACTCATCATACATTCAAATGAAACAGTGCTTTCAGAAAACAATGATTAGATCAAGTAATTTCAAGGGAGAGGATGAAGAACACTAATCTTGATTGCCAAATACAGTTGGGTGTAGGGATTAATACAAGATAGAAAGAAAATCCTTCACTTCAAATCTATGAGCTCAATAAAGAGATAACAGTCTTCATAAGCTAAGATAAACTGAAATGAAGTACAGAAAAGGAAACATGGATATTTCTGATATTGAAAACGAAAGGAGACTGCAATTTTATTATATCATAAGAGTCTATACAGTAGCACAAAAATGTATCCCAGTTTGAACCTTTGTCTCTTAGAAAAGCTAGGCATTTATAGCCTTTTACAATCAGTTTTTAGATCCTAAAACAATGGATCTGATATTCTAAAAATAGAAAGACAAAACTGATTTACAAAAGATAAGGAGAGATCCTCAAGATGAGGTCAATCCATATCTAAGAGTAGTAGATTGCTGATGAAGTGCAGTTTTAGCCTCCCAAGGTTGTTTGATTTTGTCCTCCAAAGATAAAATTCGAATTTGGTGAAGTGTACAAAAACCCCGCTATTCTGCCTTTGAAAAAGATGCCCAATGTAGTTAAAAAACCTCTTTTTGACCTTATCCCTCAAAACTAGCCTTTGAATTAGACTTGATAATTCAACACCTATCCATTTGAAGTGGTTTCAAACCATTCAAACTCAAAAAATCCTGATCTGGGCAAAAATTCAGTTATTCTGGTCATGATAGGCTTTCACCAGTTAATTTACCCAAAAATCCTCTCCTTAGTTAGTGAAAGGCGGAGCTTTCACCAGCTAACTAGCAAAATTCAAGACGGGTTAGTTGGTGAAAGCGCAGATTTTTTTAAAATCAAATTTCTCAGTCATGGAGAGTCTGTTTTTCATGCTTGAATAGTCGATCGACATACACAAATCCTAAGATTTCCAATGGTGCTTTCAAATATGCATTTGGAGCCCAGGAAGTCAGTCAAATGTTCCCTACAAGATTAGGCATCATTCTTTCAAAAATGCCAGTGCATTTTTTATCGCTAACACTACCCACAAGCGAATGGTCAGGTGGAAGATGTGAATAAGTCTCTCAAGACCATTCTGCAACGAACGATCAATTCAACCAATTCTAATTGCATTTGATGTTGTACTCAACATTGTGGGCCTAACGAACATCTGTAAATACTGTCACCTGTTTCTCACCTTTTCAACTCGTTTACGGGATGGAAGCAGTCTTTCCTATAGAATTCCAAATCCCATCTCTTAAGTTGGCAATACAATTATTTCCAGACACTTCATCTATTGAGGAATGGTTATTATATATCGAGCAGCTCGATGAGAAATTCCATGACACAACCTTGGCTAACGAGGATCACAAGCAATGAGTCAAGTGTCAGTATGATCGGTCCGTTCGTCCTCAGATTTTATTTGAAGGCAACCTTGTCCTGGTCTACGACCAAGATAAGGATCCCCTGGGGGCAGACAAGTTCAAACCCATGTGGTTCAGACCTTTCATTGTGAAGGAGGTATTAAAGAAGGGCGCTTATCATTCAGTTGAATTTGAGGGGAATGCTTTGGCGGAGTCTAGAAATGGGCTCTACCTCAAGAAGTATTACTCGTAGGTGGGTCGCCTTGGGTGACTTCTTGTACATATGTATATTTATTATACAGTTAGTTTTTATTTTTTGTTTTATGGATGTGTCATTTTTGATGTCATATTTTTCACTGTGGCGGGAGATCCTCGATCTCAGACATGGGCACTGTATGAGTGAGCACGGTGAGGTTCCTCTCCACCCGTCTCAACACTCTCTCAAACTCTTTGATTGGAGGTCCCCCTGTTGTTGCTGCTGGTCCGGCAGCCGCTACTGGTGTTGCCTCTAGTCGAGAACGCCACTTTCTCCTCGCAAAATCTACTAGACGCACTGGTCCCACATTTGTACATAACAGATACATAGTTTTTAGATACTTTGATACACATAAAAATGATATATAAAAAGAAAAATAAAAAGAAAAAATAAATAAAAGCAAACATAACTATCTCTCCTCGCTCTGCTTCAGGAGGTACTGGCATGTTAGGGTCCCTGGAGAAGTTGATCTCGACATAGGGGTATTCCTCTATATCTGGAATCTACCGAGACCACCAGTCAAAGAAAGTATCATCAAAGGCCTCAATGGTCCTCCCTCCCCCCTGTCAGGGAAACAATGTCACCCACCTATACACTGTTGGGAAGGAGGCCATGTGCCCCCATAATGTCTCTCGTGGACTAATACTAGGTACCCTCTCCAAGAAAAAAGAGCATAAAATAGTGTTGAACCCAAATTTTTTGTTGTTCTGCCCACAACACTCTGTGAGTTGTCTCTTCATGCACTCTAGCATGGTTGTGCTCCAGTTGAACACTCGTGCATTTAAGCACTATACTGCACAACACATGTGCACCCGAGAGGCCTAATGTAAGGTCGTGGATCCAGTGATCCTCCCAATAAGTAAAACTATCACTTTTAGTGATAGGTTAGTAATCTTGTGGATCGCCACCTGAGAACCCACTTTATATGTTCTACCCTCACAATGTAGCCCGATCAACTCGACAATGTTGTGAGGCCCAGGGAGAAAACCATGAAGGTTGATTGGTTCCCCTCTTCTTGAGAGGCCAGTCAGAAAATAAATGTCTTCAGTCGTTGGAGTCAATGAATTCCACTCAAGCATAAACATATTTGCATCGAGGTGCCAGTAATCCACCAAGGCATTGAAAAACCTAGGTTGTGCCCTCATGAGTGGACACCAGAATAATTTCCATAACCCACATTGTTTTAATGCAGCGAAAATAGCAGGATCTTCTTTGACCGAAAAATTAATGTCTTCGTGCTCCCTCTCTCTCTAGTGGACATACATCCTGTCAAATGACAAGTTCATGGACGAGGTTAGATCTTGTATTTTCTTTTTTCTACCTTTTTTAGGGTGTACGTGGGTTGTATTGGGCACAATTGCGTATGTACATGGGAAAAGTATTTTCTTCCCGCGAGCATACGCGGATTGTCTTTGGACAACCAGTATACACGAAGGGCTACCCCTTTTAGGAGTGTGTGCCCCCCAAAAAAACTAAAACTAATACAAAAAGAAGTATGGAAATGGAAGAGGAGCTAGTTTGTACTTACTTGGTCTGAGCGGAAGTTCGTTTCGTCCTCTAAAGCTCCCGAAATCAAATCTTTTAGAAAATGGGTGTTTTTGGATTTTTGGTTAATTCTCAATTTGCAATGGTGAAAATGAACTGTCAACTTCTATTTATAGACATTTTTGGCCCTTTTTGCCACTTTTTGAACTCTTTTGTCATTTTTTCTGTCTTGAAAATTGTTTTGCATGGTTCTTGAGTTTCTCAATGGATGTTATGATACACTTCACTTTTGGTTTGGAAAACTTTTCAAGAGATGGGCCACTTTTGAAGGTCCTTTGGTAAAAATCGTTTTTCCTACTTTGTGCATTTAAGTTAGGATTCCACCTCCACTTTCTACATCTCATTGTGTTTTCCTCTTTGCCATAGGATCGATCCCACCAAATTGAGACATGGAACCGTCATTGTTGCTTTATAAGTGTTGTAATTTAGTGGTAGAGCCTACCTTTACATGGATTCCCTAGGTAGATCCTTTTTGCATTTGGCTTCCATGTTGTCTCCAATGAATTTAGGCTTGGGAGTCCTTGTTATTCATGTCCTGATTACAAGTTTGAGTCTCATATGTCTAATATGTCATCACCCTTGACCTCACCCTCAGGACTCCCAAAAATGAGTCACCTTTAATCCCTTTTTAGACTCTATAAACATGAAAAGATTGTTGAGCGATCTTGTTGTCCTTCACGTTCGCCAAACTAAAACTTGAAGGCACGTCTGTCTGGTGGTAGTTTACCCCTTTTTCAGTCCACAGGGTCAATTTTATGAACAAAGGTATACTCTAGGAACTCTGGTTTGCTAGAAGAGTATTCTCAGGTATAGGTTTACCCCTTTTTCGGGCCTGAGGGACTAAATTTATGAAAAAGGAACCCCCATGGAGTCCATAGTTAATCTCTTTTCAGACTCCCTAAAATTGAAAATATAGTCGAGTGACCTTATTCCTTTAGACTCGTTAAATTGGTCCAGAAGAACATCCCCTACGAAGTCCATAGTTAAGCTCTTTTCATACTCCTTAAAATTGAAAAGATCGTCGAGTGACCATGTTCTTTCACACTCATTAAGTGGTTCAGAAAAACATCTACTAGCATGAATTTACCCCTTTTTTCAGCCTATATATTAAGGAGAAAAAGGGTACACCTCAGGAGATTTGTCTCACCGGGAGAGTTCTCCCCAACAAAATTTACTTTTTTGGGCTAAGGAGACTAAATCTAGAAAAAGGTGGTGAGTCCATACTTAAGCTCTTTTCAGACTCCTTAAAATTGAAAAGATGGTCGAGCGATCTGGTCTTTGTCACACTCATTAAAATGGTTTTGAATAGACATATTTTCGGTTCTAGTTTACCCCTTTTTCAAACCGACTAGACTACCTTTGAAAAAGGTACCTGAGCAGAGTCTTCTTTTATGTTTTTTCAGACTCTCTAAAAATGAAAAACCACCGAGCTTACCTTTCTGGGCTTGTAAAAAATACATTGAAGGGGGTTTCATCATGTCCTGTTGATCGCATTTGCATCTTTGTGTCTTTGGCCTAATGCCCGCTCCATGTTGTTCTCAACTAAACCTTTGAAGAATGATTTATACGCAAGCCTTGTAGCACATTGCCTCTACGACCGGACACCTTGACCCATGGAGGAATTTTCCTGAGTGTCCTTTTCCTGCACATGTCTCCTTTCTCTAAGAATTAGTGTGTTCCTTGCACTTGGAACTAGTATTCTTGCGACATGCGTTCCTCCTTTGTACTGTAGCATTCTTTTATTCTTTTTCAAGCTCTTTCAAAATATTGAAAAAGACAAAAAAATCAAATATACCCCAAAAAGAGGACAGGAAATTTATTTTCTTTTTATGGCAGCACAATGAGTCGCCCTTGGACAAAGCACATCCTTCAATTTGTTTTTCAAGATTTGGGATTTAATATGACCCTAGGCAGTTTTTTTTGCTACATAGAGTTGTATCCTCCTCCGTTTGGTTATTCTTCCAAACACATGGAGAGTTTGTGTTGCCTCCTGCATCCTGAACTTATGTCAATGTCATGCTACCTAAGTCTAATCATCTGTCATGTCTAAGGGAATTTTTTACTCAGTTTGAGTCAGCCCTTTTGGAGTTTGTCTCTTGCCCTCATGCCCAGCCATCCCGAAAGTCTAATCAATTCCTTGTTTTAAATCACTGAAGTTCTCTTCCTGATCACCGAGATCCTCTTGTCTATTCTCGATGAGTCATCAAAGACCTCTGGGTAGATAAGTCGTACACTCACATTACACTCTGACTCGATTAGTGAATATCTTGAAGTTGTTGCTCGAGCTTTGAATGCCTCATCTCCAACCATCATGCATCATTGGCTTCTTGAAGATGGATATTATACATGTATATCTTTGATTTTGAGATGTAGATCCATTGTGTATTTCTCATGGCTACACTTTATATCATTATATGGCATGGATCTACAATGTATTTGATTTTCATCCATGATTTATTTAATCCTGAGCATGGGTATGCCTGCCTCGGTGAGACAATTATTATTTTTGCAGATGGCACCTCTCAAACTCTAGTCCCGAGCTCACTCACTTCATACGTTGGTGAAGATTTGTAATGTTATTCGGTCATCAAATTCTCTTATGAACTCACACATTATGGGGCATCTGTTTTAACCCTAAATTGCACCATACATGCATACATGGCATCATGCCATCTTACTTGCTATTTTTTCCAATCCATCACTGAGAAACTCTTCTCAGAAATCCTATTTTTGAAGATGTACGCACCCTACACCACTACCTCTCATGTGCACATGCTATATGCACCATTACAGCTCTCATACGTACACTATATACACTATTATAGCCCGCGTATACCCACAAATGTTACAAAAATTAAAAATTTGCAAGGAATTCGTTGAGATTACGGGCTATTGGGAAGTTTCCCAACTGTTCCACAACCTTTATCCCTTCACCCAACCGAATAACCATCCTTTTGTCATATAAAAGGAGGTGTTTTGGTCCCATTCCAAATTCAAACATAAGAACAGTGAAACTTTGTCCTTTTCACATCCCCTCCTTGCCCCATAAAATTGCAGCTACATTGTGAGTTTTGCATCAGAATTCCCATTCTTGTCCTTTTGCCTCCATCATAAGCCTATGCCATTTCCCTAGAAGAAGTGTGAGAGGAGAAAGATACATGGAAGCGCAATTGGATCTTGGTGAAGAGGATCCTGGACTAGGTTCGAGGAGAAATCGTCGATCTCATTGTAAGTAAACTTTGTGATTCTAATAAAAGAAGTACTTTTTTTGTCCCGCCATATGATGTGTTCAATATTTATGTTTGATTCATGATTTATACTGACATCTAACCCACTAATTCATATATGATATTCATGTTCATAGTTCTTTGTTTGTCTGTTTGTGAATGCAGGTCAGTCTTGGGAGTATACTTGTAGTCGAAGAGAAATCAAACGCGAAAGGATCAACACCAAACACAAAGTTTAAGGTAGAGTTACTGGATTTTTTCATCATGTATTTCTTGTATGAATGTGGGGTATATTCGGGGTAGTCTAAAGAGTAGGGGGATTTTGGATGGTTAGTTCTGCCTACATGTTGAACCCTAGTGTAGTCCATAGGGGGTTTTCCCACTATATCATTGATTGTTAACTTGTTCTTCGGGCAACTTTTCATCACTAACATAGATTGGTTTACTACTGGAAACATTTTTTAATGATAAAATAAAAATGTGTTCTTCTTGTTTATGGAAATCAACATCATCATATGAATCATCATACCTAGGTTGATTATCCAAAATTTCTAAAGGTGATTCTTCAGAAGTTTTTTGTTCTTCAATGATTGAATCAAACAAACAATTTTGTATTTGACGTTGATCATGATCATTAATCTTTTGAATAGAAATTTCATGATACAATTTATGATTGAAAGAATTTTCAAATGGATATGAATATGAATCATCTTTAATTGAAATTGTAGTGTGTGCATAAAAATCATTATAAATATGTGAACTAGTACTAACCTTTGTAGATAAAAATGAACAATTTTGTCCTACTTCATCAACACTCTGATCCTCAAAAAGATTTGGGAAAACAGTTTCATGAACAATAATAGATGGTAGTAATATATCTTTTCAAGATTCATTATCTGAATCGTCATATTCACCATAGATAGGTTTCGTTATTTGTAAATGCAATATTCTCAAAATCATAATCAATAGGTTTATGTTTAAGTTTGTTTTCAATAATTTCATGAGCAACAATGTTATGCAGATGATTATTGAGTTCCTTTTTTGCATTAATGTCTTTATGTACATTTATATTAATAGGAATATATAATTTATGTATATCTTGATATTCATTTTCAATAATACAACCATTATAACCAAAATTATTTGGAAAGTCTTGAAATGGATCATAATGAATAGGGATACTAATGTAAGATTCACTATTACTCAATTATTTTGCTGATAAATATTTTTCTTCATAAATTATCACATTACAAGTGTCATTCTTGGGTGTATCTACCATCTCTTGAATAATATTTGTTTCCATAAAAAATTCATTAATTGGTTGACACTTGAGAACAACAAAATTTTCACTAACCTTTTGACGATTAACATCCAAAATCTGACCTAAGTTATGATCTTCATAATCATCATAAACTGCAATATCATTTTGTAATAATGTTAATTCTTCAAGAGAAATGCCTCTATTTAGACTTTCATAACCATTTTTTTCTATACTTTGTTCATGTATCTCTTTAATATCATAAAGGGAAGATGAACCCTCATAACTAAATGTATCAGTACTTATTAAATTTTGAGAAAGTTCCTTGTAAAGTTTAGGAAAAGAGTTTGTTACAACGGATTTTGTTATAATGTGCATATCATGTAGACTTCTCGAAATTTATGAAGGTGTTTGTAATTTTTTTATCACATGGAACAAGAACTTTTAAGATTCTCCCTGTTGTACTTTAGAGTCAAAGCTTAGTTTAAGGTCATATAAAAATCGTTCTACAAAGCTATGTTTATCATTTATACCAATGACTTTGTAATAATCATAATAGTGAGCAAAAGAAGCATACAAATAAACTTCTTCCTCTTCAAAAATATCAACATGTTTTGTATGTAAAAAGGATTCAAGAATAATTTGAAATTCTTGATCAATTTAATGTGAAGAGGAAAAAATATCATAGTCTTGATTTTGGTCTTTAGGAAAACAAATTATATTTTCTTGAATTGATTCATAATTATTTTCATCTTCAAATTCATTTTCTTCTTCGCTAAAATAGGAGTTATATTCTATTTTAGACTCATCATTACAGCGATGTTCAAAAAGAATTTTTTCTCAATAGATTAACCTACAATGATTGTGAAAGCATGCGTGAAATTCTTTAAGGAATAATTACTAGCAGGAGGAAGACCTCTAAACCATTTACGAGCATCTCTTTCCAAAGAAAACATAAAAATATTCATTAACACCTTCATGAATAATACCTAGCATATTCATACAATCATGAAAATCTTGTAAATGTTGATCAGGCATATCATCGTCATCTTCTCGAAACTGATGAAGACATTTACCCCATACCTTAATATCAAGCATATCATTGGGAAAACCAAGAATAGCAAAAAAATCAAAAGGAACATACCTCGCAGCTATTATGGAAGTAGTAAATTTTTCCATTAAAACTTTGTGGAGTCGCTTATATAGAGTCATCAGGTGAAAGTTTTCTTAAAATAAATTCTTTAAAGAACTGAACGCATGTTGTTGTGTTCTTGTTCACCACCAAGAATCGAAACTTAAACTTTGTCACGCCCTGGGGAAAACAAACTTTTTAATTTCAATCCCCGACAATGACGCCAAAAGATGTTGTTCCTCAAAATTGCCTCTGGCTAGGGAACAATGTCAAGATATCCAAAGAGGCCTTTAGAAACATCTTCCCACTTTGGGATTTTTTGTAAGAATCCAGAAGCTGGTGGGGGTAACCCTCAATCAATTGATATTCAATAAGCTCATTCACAAAAGGAAATAAAAATAAAGTTTTAAAGGGGAAAGATCATATAAACATGAATAAACAATTGAATACAAAATTACACAAACAATCTAATCAGAGAGGGCATTGTAATCCCATTTTCTTAAGTTATAGATGATGGAAGAAATAAAGAAGATTACTTTAAATATCATCGTGTAACATTTAAAGTAAAACAAAAAAGTGTCAGGATGCTAATGGAAGTTGAAAATCCATTAATATCAATGACTGGAAGAATATGCACTATCAAATGATATGCATGGTATAGATATCTAAATATAATTTAAGGGAATCTAAACAATCGATACCAAATCCATGTCCAGTTGAATGTACGCCAAGCCATTGTTTCAACATAAACTCTGATATAAATAATCGTTATCATCACTAAAGCAAAGATAAATGCAGCGTCATGAGTATGGATCATTTTAAGGATGAAAATTTATATTAAAATGTAGAAACATGGGCTAATCTTACTAGTCCTTAATATGCAAAATGTAAAATGCTTGACGGTAGTTTTGTAAAAATATTCAAATTTATAAGGATTTAATATAGCTTCTATCAAATATCGACGATTTTTAAGGTAAAATAATTTTATTCTATGGAATTAGGGCGAATCGATTTAAAAAAAAATAAAAAAATTAGCGAATTGTTTTTGGAAAAAACCATGGAAAATTATCCCATTTGTGAAATTTAACCCCTAAAATAATCTATGGTCTTGAAACAATATATATTAGCCATGAATTTAAACAGACATAATCATAACTTTAATGAAGGTTAGAAAGTAAAACAGAAAAAATGTGAACATATTAAACATCCATCAAATAATTACTTCCAAACCAGATTTCTAAAAAAAGAGACAACTAAGAAAATGATTGAGATGAAAAAAAAAATATTACGAACTAAAAAAAGCAAGGAAAAGGAATACTCTCATCATATTCAAATTTGTGCACAAAAATTATTACAGGTCTTCATGGTTTTTACAGACTCGACCCATACAAAAACTTTGCCTTGATTCCTTCCCATAGAGTTTATCTCCTCAAATGACCCAGTGCTTCCCTTTTATACTTTGCAAGTGCTTAGTTATAGTTACATTAGGATGAAAAAAAAAAATATTACGAACTAAAAAAAGCAAGGAGTTTATCTCCTCAAATGACCCAGTGCTTCCCTTTTATACTTTGCAAGTGCTTAGTTATAATTACATTAGGATGAAAAAATAAATATTACGAACTAAAAAAAGCAAGGAAAAGGAATACTCTCATCATATTCAAATTTGTGCACAAAAATTATTACATGTCTTCATGGTTTTTACAGACTCGACCCATACAAAAACTTTGCCTTGATTCCTTCCCATAGAGTTTATCTCCTCAAATGACCCAGTGCTTCCCTTTTATACTTTGCAAGTGCTTAGTTATAGTTACTTTAGGTTACTATAGGTAATATAATTATATATCAAAGGAATCAAAGACAGTGAACTATAATTTTTAAAATTGTTAGCTACCTCGCTTTATTAAATGCCACCTGTAATTCTTCTTTGTTGAAAATGTAATTTTCTCTAGCCAAGTGCCTATTATTTATATTCATGTGGTCAATGGATGTGAGGCTACGCCATTCTTATTGTTTGACCTCAGCTAATGCTTTTGAAATCTCCAGGTTTATACTCTCTGATAACTGACAGGGAAAACTCCAAGGCATCATCTTCGGAATTACACGTTTTTCTACGTCCAAATCAAATAAGTCTGGACTATACGTGTGACATAATTGGCCTATGCCTATCTCCTACAATGTTTTCCTTCCCTTGGCACCAAAATTGTAAAAACATCAATATCTTTCTCAAGTCTTTGGAACAACACTTTACGATGTGCTCAACTAAACTGGTACATATCGTGACACCCTCTCCAATGCAAACCATGAATACATGGGAAACTAATTCCTTCACTGAGGGGAGTTCAAATTCTACTATCAATTTGTCCCAGAGACATGGCAGACAGAGATCATGTCGTTTACTTATCAATACTATAGGGCACTTCATTATTCAAGAGGTCCCATGCATGCAAAACAATGTACAACAATTTATTAATTGATTTATATAAATAATACATTTTGTAATATA
>JZKD02S2426200.1:10741-24439 GCA_000966675.3 Picea glauca | reverse complement strand
AATTACAAAATAAGAAAGTGTCAGGTCAGCCCTAATGTTAAAATGAAGTGACATAAATGGTATAAATAAACATCATTAGACATTCATTTTGATACAAGTTGAATTTTAGAGGAAAGAAGAAGTAAAGAAGGCTGGATTTCAAGGGAGGATGAAGTCTTTTGGTGATGTGTTCTAAGGTATGTTATTTTCAGGTCATCTTACCATTTTTGCTATAACATTTTTTTCTAGAACAATTCAGATGGTGAAATCGCTATGGTATTGAGAAGACATATCAAGGTACCTCTGGTAAAAATTTCATCTCTTTATTCGTTATAATTATGGAGATACACTATGTGGAAGATAGGGTTTGTGACCAGTTCTGAAGCTAGTCAATAAACAAGTGTTCCGGGTAAAACAGTCATAACTTATTCATCAAGAATCCAAATGAAGTGGGACAAATTTCATTGGAAATAGTACATATGTTAGTTTCTTGTGTACGAGTTTCAAAATCGGATGGTAATTATTGAGTGCAGGGCATTCTATGCAAGTTCACTCTCCTCAATAGACCAGAATTGAATAAAGTCTACCATTCTTTCTATAACCTCTTTTTGGGGAGGATTCAAGGAGTGAAAATTGGAGGAGTTTCAGAGAATACATTGAGTAATATTATCTATAGGATCAGAGTACTCCAAGAATTGAAGAGTTGCAGAAATTGAAGAAGTCTCGGGAAGCATTATCAGGTTCTATGTAATGATTGGTTGATGGTGATGCTTTAATGTAAAGTTTTATTATCTCTCATATATTGTGCATGGTGTATTATGGTGTATTGGTGTAACTTTTATACTATTGTTCATTGCTCATTGGATATAGTTGAATGGTTTAAGTATAAGTTGAAAAAGGTTTTAAATTGTACTTGATACCGAGTCACCCCCCTCTCAGTATCGACAAGAAATAGGTGCTTATCATCATCTTTAGTGATCATGTGAACCTTCTCCTTATGATCATCACCCCCTCCCTTCATTCCTATGTGCATATTTCTCTAATGTGAAAGACATTCTCACATCCAACTACTCCATCTATGGTGCTAGTGACTCTCCCCTCCTAATCAACCCAATCAACCACCAAGGAATCGATTTAGTCGAGAATCACTCATTCTATGGTTGGTATGGATCCATTCACAAGTATGTATGGTGCTTCATTTATATATGTAGTGATAAATGGAATCCAAAGTGAATCCTAACACCCTAAACTCTGTATGGTTCACAAGGCCCCAACTCTTACCATTCTTGTTGCTAAGGACACTACAAATAAGGAAATTTTTTGTCAGGGTCCTAACCTCCCTAACCTCTCAAGTAGATAGAATAATATGTTTTTCTATGTAATAAAGGTTTACATTAGTAAATAAGTCCTATGTAATAATATGAACATGCCTAATGTAAGAAGACTTACTAGAAGGTTCTGCCTCTATAAAGTTCTTCCTCTAGAATGTTCTCTAGAAGATAGAAATAGTATAAATAATGGTAGAAATCATGGAAATGTTAGTCCTGTGAATTCATTTGTACTCAAGCTTTGCTCTGTTGGAGGTTTCCCCCTCGAAGAGGCAAGTGAACATTTTTCTCAAGATAATGAAGGTATAATCTTTTGGATCAATTGTGTCATTATGTTTATTACTCATTCTTTCTTCTAACAATTGTGATAAAAAAAATATTTTTTCTTTGCATATTTTCTTACGGTACCTTACAAGTGGTATCAAATCCCTTTCCTTGATAGATTTTTAGAAAAAAAAAAAAAAACTAGCCTAGAGACATGTGATGACAACTTTAAAGTGCAATGATCTATTGTTCGGCGGGTAAAACTATGGTTGGGGAAAACTACACACAGGAAATAGATGTGGTTTCATGTGGTTACTAGAAACACATTGTTTCACATGGTTGGAAACCTCTCTAAACCATGTTGGTACCCCTTTGAGTAGAATCGAATTAGAAAACACTTGTACACGACCATTCACTCCTATGTACCATAGGGTATATAGGGAGTCCCATAGGTCTCATGAAACTAGTTGTATACTAGCCAATTGATCGCTTGGCTGCTATAGTGAAACCGAGAACAACACTCAGGAATAATACTCTCGCTTACCTAGGTAATCAGGTAGTACGGCTAAGGGTACGGTTGAGCATCCTTAGTTAGAGCCCTAAGATATTGGGTGGAGTACTACTATTGGACCCTTCTAGTATATTAGAGAGTTATAGCACAAGGCAATCCCTTATCTGTAGGAACCCTCAAAAACCTAACCCTTGCTGCTAGAGCATAACAAAACAAAAAAAAAAGTGGAAACCTTGCACATCCAATGTGCGCAACCCTACTTCCTATATCCAAGCCACAAAATTCCTACACAATTTTAACTATTAAGAATTTGGGCATTATGTCACTGTAGTATTATTCATACATGATTATAACTTCGTAGGAGTTAAAAATGAGTATAGTGGTCCCACCAACACCTTTGTTTGGTACATATCTTGTTGGATTCCTCTATTCGCACTGATCACAGTGGTACCCCTTTCTCATAATCATTTTTTCCTATGGACCCAACCACACTCCCCAACACCCTTATTTTGGACCTATCCCACTCAATTCACCTCTTCACACTAATCACTTTGATCCCACTCTCTCATAATCTCTTTCGCAAAGACCCACCCACCCTATTATTTCCCACGTCTCTCCTAGATGTCCCACACCCACAACAAAGACTTTGACAGTTGTATCACGACCTTGGACATAGCTCGCGAGCAGACCAAGAAAGATATCAGTGAATTTAATTCAAACATTTATACCATCAATTTCTTGTTCACTCAGCTAGACACCATAAACTCTCAGCTCACCCAATTGGAAACCATAAATTCCTAACTTACCCAAGTGGAAACCCTCTCTGATGTTGTGGACAAATTGAAAGTAGTGATTACTCAATCCCATAGTCCTATCTCCTCTACCCAACCTTCATTCCAAGAGAGATTTGACTCATCCCATTCCCATGGACTTTCATTCTAACCCCCTTACTTGTGACCTTCATCTTCCCAGAGTTGAGGTGAATAAATTTTATGGCTTGGACACCACGGGTTGGGTCACGCAAATGGAACATTTTTTCTCCTTACATGGCGTCACTGATGACTTGGTCAAAATTCATATCAATGTCCTTTATTTGGATCTAGAATGATGGAAATGGTGTAAATGGCATAAAAATTCACAACCCAATGTTTTTCATACCTTCATGAATGGTTTGACACATCATTTGGGTTCTTTAACAAAGATAAAATAGTTTGGATCTTTCTACATTGAAAGCATGTTTGACACCTTCTTCCATGAATGCTTTATTAGTGGCCTTAAGGATGACATCCAAGCTCATGTCATAATGGCTCTCCCCCAAACCTCTCTCGAAGATAATCACCGCACCAAGGAAGCACAACATGTAGTCTCTTATTAATTAGAGATATCAACTCAATATCCTATTCCCTATAGCAATCAAAAGAAATAATCAACTTTCTGCACACAACATTTAAAAGGAAATCATTCATAACTTAATCAATTCTGGAAAAACCGCTTTGTTCCTATACAGGAAACATTACGTGTATTAAGATTCTCCATTTAATAGTCCATGTAGGGTGAATGATGGGATCTTAATTGTTCCTATATTAACAAACTTGAAATTTCAAAGTAAATTACGAAAGTATATATAAACAACACAATTTCAGGAATGCAAACTTTTATAAATCTCTACAATTATTTCAACACAAATTACTGTTTATGAAACTAAGTAAAATTACTCAAGATATGGTGCACCATACTTATAAAAATTGTACTAATACAATCCCATTCACATTTTACTCAAAAGATACAACAATTATATAGATCCAACACAATATGTACATTTTATGAATTCATATTTTAATTCAAACAAGAAATCAGAATAACAGGTGCAAGATACACACAATTCAGTGCTGGAATAAAACAAACATGTACAGGAATATAAAACTGAACTATATTTTACATTAAG
The DNA here is from genome assembly GCA_000966675.3 of Picea glauca. NCBI lineage: Eukaryota > Viridiplantae > Streptophyta > Pinopsida > Pinales > Pinaceae > Picea > Picea glauca. The sequence continues at coordinate 20,412 of JZKD02S2426200.1, read as the reverse complement.
CTTACCATATCAGAACGGTGGGCCCTTCCCAATTCGAACATGGGAGCTCTAAAACGTTAACAGGCTAAGACGCTTTAATCATACCCAGAAATTTGATAACAGATCGTTTGTATTTCTCCAAATGGTAAATCGAATCACCATCTCATCATCTCGTACATCAAAACAATATGCATCATTATGTTCATTACATCCATATGTATCATTTTTCTTTCTATTGCTTCATTACATCAATACACATCCCTCCATCAGCTATACAACCTCCCTTATAAAGAAAGTAAGCCGTTACTATCAAGAGCTAAGGATAATTATGAAACAGTTTTAAAAGATTACAATTGGAAATACATATCGAATATTTAGGAATGGACTTCATCCTCATGACATGAAGTGCATCAATGATGAAGTCTATCATGATCTTGAAAACTGATTTGGAAGCTTCAGTCCAACTGCCCTCTCGAAATCTTCAACAGCAGATTCGTTCAACAAACCATTTCTGGAAATAGCAATTGGTACCGGAATACACACAGTCTTCTGGTACCAGAATAACACAGTCGCACTGGTACTGAAATAGGCGGAGTTGCTTGGTACCAGAATAGCACAGTCACACTGGTACCAGAATATGCATAGTTGTTTGGTACCGGAATAGCTCAGGGTAGTACCAGATCAATTCTGTTGGTACCGGATCACTATTGTGCGGGTCTGTTGGTGCCAAATCAATGTTGAGGTACCAAAATAGACTACTTAGGAGTAAAACAATTGGGATTATAGAAAATCAAGCATTTTAATTGAATTAACTCAAGAAAATAAACAAAATATGCCTCAATCATATGTTACCTCTTGTGTACATGAACAAGGTCATTAGGTATGCTTTTGGAGGAAACAGTCAAGTATAGGCTTATATCATAGGAAAAAAGGGCTTGAATACAAGGTAAGATAGGGCATTATACATGTCAAAATGGAGACTCAACGTTCCTCCATGCTCAATTCATTGCATGTTCTCATGCAACAATGATATTCAAAATTTCAAAATTGATGATACTCTTCACTCAATCAAGCATTCCCTGAAATTAAGTCTTATCCAATCTGTTTTCGATCAAAGTTAAGAGAAAGGGTTGGATGTGACTCTAATATGATTATAGGATAGTGGCCAAGAGTTTTCATAATGAATTTGACTAATAGCCCCCCCCTGTCTAGATTACCTTTAAAACAAAATTGATATAAGCATAATTTAGATATCATTTGAAGAGAAGAACACATAAAGGAATACATCCCAAGATGATTAACTCATTTTTTGATCCAAGTTTTTAGAGATGAAGCTCTTCTTTCTTAGGTAAGGTGAATTACACATATCGAGGGTCCCACTTCTCATGCAAACCTATTTTTTAAATATAAAACTCTAAAGTGGATACTTGAAGGTTCTTAAGAACATCATCCGAGAGATATAAAGGTCATCTCCCAACCTTGATTTGATAGTGATTTCTTCATAATGAGACCCAAGGGTTTTTGTTCAGTTTTAAGTGTGCCATTTTATGTTTTTCAACTCCCTTTACCCGGCATAGCCCCGCTTCCAGCAGGCCTGTTCAGTACCCCGATGGGTTTACCTTAGTACCATACAAGCATGGCCCCGCTGCCAGCAGGCCTGTTTAGTACCCCGATGGGTTTAATTGTACTTTCTGATACTTCCCTTTTATTATATTACTCAAAATATTTAGAATAGTGTATATTGTTAATTGACAGTTTTAGAGCATAAGGAAGGTAGGTGGTATGAGTGTTTTAGATTTATTAGGCACATAATTAATTGTTTGCAACTATCCCAAGGGTGACATCATCCACATTCAACTTAAATCTCAGTTATTCAATGTATAATGGAACATCTCGGATAATGACTAAGAGGTCCCCCTAGTTAATCCTATTAGGGTTCTCATGAAATTTCATTGCATTTTTGCAAGGGCAGTCCACCACATGAGGTTTTCATCAATACCTCCCAAGAAAAACTTGTAAAGATAAACTTGGATAAAAACTTGTTTGAATCAACTAAGTTAGTATTTGACATAATGATGTTACCACTTTTCAATGGATATTTCAATTAGCAATCACTTCTTCAAAATGATGAGGTAATAAGACAAGTGCACCCATTATCATATAGAGCTAAATGTGAAAATATCTTCTTAAAGGATAGCAAGGATGGTTCATTTAGGGTTGAGTGTAGAAATGTAGGAGGAAGCTGTACATGAGAGTAAAAACAATTCAACACAAGACTTAAATGACTCTTGATAGAAAGAACATGAAGAGATTGTCTCATACCTCCAATTACCTGAAGTGAAAACAATGTTAAGCACATGACAAAGATCATATCACTTTGGCATTAGTACCAGATAAGTAATGGAGTAGGTTTCTGCAATACTGGAACAGATAATATTGGAACAAAGTGACATGATGGATGATTTTTGCTCATTCATGGCGACAACCACTTCAAAAAGGAGTTCAATGATAATATACAAGGAGATGTATACGAGGTCTTTGCAAAATTTCATGGTAGGGAGCATGCAATAATTGAAAGTAACCATATGTTTACTGCATAATTAGTCTAATTCCTTTAGTAAAACAAAAAAATGTTGAATTTATATGTCCTGGTACTTAAATCGAGCAGCAAAACTTGAATATATGATTAGAGCTACCAACACCTTATTACCAATACCAGATCACCTGAGTATCGGATGGACGCAGGGTTGTGCTTCAGTACCGGAATAGCGTAGAGGCAAACATTGTTTGCAGTACCAGATGAACGTAATTCTACATTACCGGAATAGAATGGTACCGGAATTTTGGAAATGACTATCAAATCCCAGCACTGAACATGTTGATTTGGCCTTGCCGACGAAAGTTGCAAAAGAATATGAAGGTTTTGACAACCACTCCCCCATGCCTAAGGTTTTGCATGGTCTCATGCAAACAATGTCAGATGCTAAAAAGGGTTGCTCGGAGAATTGTGAACACCTGCTAAAAACAAACCAATATAACTAATTAAAACTGGATTTTTATTCATGCTTATAAACAGAAAATTTAGGGAAAATGTCAAAAGTTGAATTATTAGCTATGATTAAAATGGTTTGGAATTAGAATTTAGTTTCAACTTCTATTAAAAAGATCACTGAATTGATCATCCTTGTGAAATAGTGGTCTTAAAATAGATAGGTAATGATAAAGCACGAATGCATCATTTTTAACAACTTAAGGAAAAAGAAGAATTTTCAAGAAATAGGTCATGAAGCACTCCCTTAAGTGTTATATTTCATTGACAAGGATGCCTTCTCTGCTTTTGAAACCCTTCCAATATCATGTGTTCATTCAGAAGATGAAGAGATTCCCTTCTCATAAGATTCCAAACAAAATCATCATAACTTTTAAAAAGAAATCTACTATAGGAACAAAAGATCTTAAACTGATTGCTTTATTGGCTTTTGACATTCCCATTTATGAAAAGTATGAAAGATAGGTTGCATTGTACTTATGTTCAACATTTATTTATTTATTTACCTATCCTACTCTATTTGAACAAAAGAAAATGTCCTTCAAGTATAGGAATACTTCTAGTGAAGCCATGTGCGTAACAAGGTTAGAAATATATCCATACTCAGGTTTAAAAGATAAATTTTAATGCATACCAGAGTATGACGGACCAGTTGCTTTGATGATGAGATCAAGCAATAAATAAAAGAGTGGTGTGACCTAATAACTAATTGAAACCATATTTCAATAGGATCACTATATTCTTGTTTCTCTTCTTTGTTTAGGTCACATCGAATGTCCTCCTCTACCATGCAATGCAAATTATCCTCTTCAAGATGATTGGTCTTTAGAGTACATACAGGATCTGCTGAGAGACATGCTAAGGATTCCTTAATCTCAGGTTCCAATGGTTTCTCTCCATTGAATTCTATCCATGATTCTTTATTCTCCTTAACAAATTGATAAGAGGAATCCAACGGGACTTCCAAATCTTCCTGTGGAGAGACAACTAGATTCTTGACTGTTGTGAATATATGCTCTTTCTGAGAGGCGGATATCCCAGCTGCTGCCAGAATGAGAGAAAGTTCTTGGAGGAACATTCTTCAAGCTCTTTATCATCCTTGAATTACTCTAGTTGGTTGATGATCCTGTTTCACAACATAGATTAGTACTTGGGGGGGTTCTTACAACGCCCCAAACATGATTTATCATTTAAAGATATGAATTTTAAAACTATTTGCAAAAACAAAACACACCAAGCTTGAACTCCTTGCGTTACTAGGATCCTGTTGTCACCAAGTTATCGGTTCGCACAAGTTAGCTCATCATAAAGAAAACTAAATTTGCATAAATAAAAACACACTTGCATCAAAAGTAGAGAGGACAACCTAACTTTGAAGCAACCCCACCAAAGTGGATGCATGGGCTCTTCCCGCACATCTTACCGTCTTCTCTCCACCCTTAGTTCATCCATAAAACCAATCCAAAACCATTAAAGAATTATGATTCTAATACTACCTATTACCGTTTACAACTCCTCGACAACGACGCCAAAATGTTGGTGCAATTATTTGCATAATATATTACCAAACATAAATTATCAACCGGGATTCGTAATCAGTAGATTTGATGCACTATATATGTCGATAACAAATAGGTTCCTATGTCTGATGAGTATAGCATAAATAAGAAACAATCAACACCAATACTTTGTTTCACAACTTTTTAATCTATCTTCCTCACACAGCTTAAAAATCAGAAAACAAAACTCATAAACTGAATCCAACAAGCATGTGATATAAAGGTTCTTGCTCAAGTAATGAATCTGTCCATTTACAGGCTCATGAAATAAAAATATGGACTTTGAATCTGACCCTTGTAGCAACTAAACCAATCAACAATTAACACTCTGTTTCAAACTTAGAAGAGAAAACTAATAATAAAACTTCTCAAGAAAACAATCAAGCAAAAGGTTCTTTATTCGGTGACAAGTATGTTCATTAGAGGCTTATGAATTAGAGATATGAACTCAAGATCTTGTTCCCTGTAGCAATCAAAAGCAATAATCAACTTTCTGCACACAACATTTAAAAGGAAATCATCATAACTTAATCAATTCTGGAAAAACCTCTTTGTTCCTATACAAGAAACATTAGGTGTATTAAGATTCTCCATTTAATAGTCCATGTAGGTTGATTGATGGGATCTTCATTGTTCCTGTATTAAAACACTTAAAATTTCAAAGTAAATTACGAAAGTATCTATAAACAACACATTTTCAGGAATGCAAAATTTTATAAATCTCTACAACTATTTCAACACAAATTACTGTTTATGAAACTAAGTAAAATTACTCAAGATCTAGTGCACCATACATATAAAAATTATATTAATACAATCCCATTCACATTTTACTCAAAAGATATAACAATTATATAGATCCAACACAATATGTACATTTTATGAATTCATATTTTAATTCAAACAAGAAATCAGAATAACAGGTGCAAGATACACACAATTGAGTGCTGGAATAAAACAAACATGTACAGGAATATAAAACTGAACTATATTTTACATTAAGCTTATCGTATCAGAACGGTGGGCCCTTCCCGATTCGAACATGGAAGCTCTAAAAAGATAACAGGCTAAGATGCTTTAATCATACCCAAAAATTTGATAACGGGTCGTTTGTATTTCTCCAAATGGTAAATCGAATAAGCAACTCATCATCTTGTACATCAAAACAATATGCATCATTATGTTCATTACATCCATATGTATCTTTGTTCTTGCTACTACTTCATTACATCAATACACATCCCTCCATCAACTATACAACCTCCCTTATAAAGAAAGTAAGTCGCTACTATCAAGAGCTAAGGATAATTATGAAACAGTTTTAAAAGATTACAATTGGAAATACATATCGAATATTTAGGAATAGACTTCATCCTCATGACACAAAGTGCATGAGTGATGAAGTCTATCGTGATCTTGAAAATTGATTTGGAAGCTTCAGTCCAACTGCCCTCTCAAAATCTTCAACAACAGATTCATTCAACAAACCATTTCTGGAAATAGCAATTGGTACCGGAATACACACAATTGTCTAGTACCGGAATAGCATAGTCGCACTGGTACCAGAATAGGCGCAGTTGCTTGGTACTGGAATAGCACAGTCACACTAGTACCAGAATAGGCATAGTTGTTTGGTACCAGAATAGCTCAGGGCAGTACCAGATCAATTATGTTGGTATCGGATCACTGTTGTGCGGGTCTGTTGGTACCGGATCAATGTTGAGGTACCAAAATAGACTTCTTAGGAGTAAAACAATTAGGATTATACAAAATCAAGCATTTTAATTGAATTAACTCAAGAAAATAAACAAAATATGCCTCAATCATATGTTACCTCTTGTGTACATGAACAAGGTCATTAGGTATGCTTTTGGAGGAAACAATCAAGTATAGGCTTATATCATAGGCAAAAAGGGCTTGAATACAAGGTAAGATAGGGCATTATACATGTCAAAATGGAGACTCAACACTAATGGTGGTTCCATGAAATGTGGGGGTCGTTGTGAAAATGTGTTCCTGCAAATTGGCCATTATCACTTGAAATCCCACATGTCTTCTATTGACATGGGTGGTTTCTACATTGTTTTGGGTGTTGAATGGTTGCACACGCTAAGCCCCATCACCATGGACTTAAAGGAATTAAACATGAGTTTCCAATAGGATGGAAAACAATACTAGTTCCAAAGCATTACTACATGTTCCCCCGAGATTATTAGTTCACACATATTGGAGAAACTCCTCAAAAAAGGTCATTCCAACATTATTGGCCAAATCCATGTTGTTCAAGCAATTGAGGCCCACTCACCCATTGTTCATTGTGTTACCCCCTAGGCTAGGGGTAACTAAAGAGATCATGTCTCGAGGCCCATAGGTAGAAAACATGGAGTGTCGAGAGATAGATTGACTAACAGAGCCCGCAGGGCCCCTGCTATTCATGATTCCATCACAACTCATCACAAATAGTAAAGCAACATCCACTACAATAATTTGGTCGTAGAGGATAGTGGATCTTTCATGAAGTAACAAGTATAGTCTCATGGTAATTGTCACTTTAATAATTGAATCATTTGAGCATGTTGAAAAGAATTTTTTCTTGATTACAAAATGTTTTCTTGTAAATTATACCTTTTACCTCATTTCACCTTGGTGGTTGTCATTGTGTCCTAGTAAGTTGGTTACCCTCCATAAAGGGTGACATTAGGGGTTTCCTTGAAGGATCATAATAGTACTTCCATCCATATGTATCACCTTCCATCCTTCTTCCACTCCATTTCCTCATCTTTTGGGTTTTCAGGTCCATTGACCCAAGAAGGGATTGTACCTCATTTCATGGGAAGAAAGGACTAAAGGCCCAGAGGTGTTGTAGCTAGAAAACATTAAAATTGAATCATTATCCTTCTAGATTCTCTCCCATGAGGTCCTAAGAATAATAAAATGCTTCTCCAAAAAATGAAGGACCTGCAAAACAAATCACGTGATTAATAAATGTCCCACTTGTTAAGGAGACGCATTTATGTGGTGTCCCTTTTTTTCCATGCATATGGAACTCGTTGTCTGTCCAGATTCAAGTGGCATTGCGGTACTCTTTATTTTCCATTGCATATGGTACTCAATGATTTGGACCCCAATCAATTAATGGAAATAAAGGGATTGGAAAAATGTTGCATTACGGACAAAGGGAAGCACACCCTCTACAAACTCACCTATAAATGAGACAATAGGAACCATTATATGTCAAGAAACCCATGCCTAGAAGTATACCCCAATACAACTCACACTCATTACATGAATTATATAGGTTTCCCTTAGAAAACATCCTTGAATCTAGGATTGGCTAACCCAACAATCCACCTTGACACACCTCCCATACCCAAATTCGGCAAAGTTTATAAGTTCTTTGACCATGTGTTTAGTTTGAAAATGGGGGTTTGATGCACATGTTTGGGTGGTTCTCTTATTAAATGTGGCTTACTTGGAATGATTCATATACTTGTGGACCCATGGAGGGCATACTTGTTTTTATTTGCATGACCTTTCTAGGTGAGAAGCTATTCATGGAGGAACGATGTCACTTGGACCTTCATAGGGGCTTTAGAGCCCATGAGATGGATACTAGACCTCTAGTTTGGGGCACCATTTGATGATGATAATTGCACCTTCATGATGGAGTACATTTCCTTTGGAGGCATCTTGGGATTACTAGACAATGAGACTCCACATTTCTCCACTTGGACGATGGTCTTTGGAGGCCTAGATGTCATCCTTCTAGCCCTTGACATCACATAGGGGCTAGGGTTTGATGACTCACATGTTGATTTGATAGGAGGAGGCTTTTGGCATTAAAATTGGCATATGGGAGAGTGACACATGGCCTTTCAAGGATCAATGTTCCACATTTCCAACCTTTATGTCACATCCTACAACTTATCGTCACCCTAAAGGGGCATGACATCACCCTTATAGGGATATATTTTGATTTAAATTTGAATTTTGCAAACTAAAAGGATAATTTGAGGGGTTTGGCCCTATTTTGTTTTTGTTTTGACAATTGAAGTGGACAAATAGGTCAAGGAGGGTTCATATAAATACACCTCCTTAACATTTCATTTTATCATTGCAACTTTCCTCACACAAGTGAGAGAGCAGTCTAATTTTTTCATTGTTTTGGGGGTTATTGGCTCTTTTTGCTCATGCGCTATCTTTTGGAGGACAAGTTTGGAGCTTTCTTTGTTGATTTTTGGATGAATTTACCATAATTAGGGTTTGTGACTGTCATATCTTGGTGAAGTATGTAGATTTATGGAATATCATTTCATGTCATTAAATTCTTATGGTAAAATTTACTTGTTCATATTGAACGTTTTGCTTGATAAAACCTAAGAGAGGATCATAAGTGCTTCCTCCTATCACAAGGATAATTTCATCCATAAATTTTTTAAGGAAACCCTACCTAGGTTAAACTCCTAAATCCCTAGAGTGCTAGCACTTTAGGAGTTTGATTCTAAACTCTTGTTGGTGACATAATTAAAGAATCGAAGAAGGGAGAAAAGGTTGCAAGAGCCCAAAAGTGTTTGCACTCTAGCAATCATTCTCTTTAAGGTTTGAAATCTAAGACCCTAATGTTCTAGCACCTTGGATTTCAAGCCCTATCTCTTACACATTTCTATCATCTCCAATTTATATTGCATTTCTTTTGTAAAAGACCCCATAGCCCTAGGGCACTAATCTACATGCTCTCTTGTGATGAAAGTGATCAAATAATTCTCTATTTTGATTCTGTAAAGATCTCTACTAACATTACTAACTCTAACCTAAGTTAATTCACTAATTTTATCATTGTTGTTGCAAAAGTCTACTACATCCACACTAATCTACTCTAAATTTTTGCATACATTGATTGAATGGTGGTATAACATGCTCAGAAATTCCTTTGAATAATTAGATATTGATCTATTGAGTTGATGCCAAGTTTTCCTTATAAATTCATGCAATTTTGATCTCTTTTACTTGCTACTATTACAAAATTGTACTTGTTGTTATAAACTATTGTACTGCTGCAATCGTGTACCATCCATAACAAATAT
>JZKD02S2426200.1:0-10731 GCA_000966675.3 Picea glauca | reverse complement strand
TTTTCATTGTTTTGGGGGTTATTGGCTCTTTTTGCTCATGCGCTATCTTTTGGAGGACAAGTTTGGAGCTTTCTTTGTTGATTTTTGGATGAATTTACCATAATTAGGGTTTGTGACTGTCATATCTTGGTGAAGTATGTAGATTTATGGAATATCATTTCATGTCATTAAATTCTTATGGTAAAATTTACTTGTTCATATTGAACGTTTTGCTTGATAAAACCTAAGAGAGGATCATAAGTGCTTCCTCCTATCACAAGGATAATTTCATCCATAAATTTTTTAAGGAAACCCTACCTAGGTTAAACTCCTAAATCCCTAGAGTGCTAGCACTTTAGGAGTTTGATTCTAAACTCTTGTTGGTGACATAATTAAAGAATCGAAGAAGGGAGAAAAGGTTGCAAGAGCCCAAAAGTGTTTGCACTCTAGCAATCATTCTCTTTAAGGTTTGAAATCTAAGACCCTAATGTTCTAGCACCTTGGATTTCAAGCCCTATCTCTTACACATTTCTATCATCTCCAATTTATATTGCATTTCTTTTGTAAAAGACCCCATAGCCCTAGGGCACTAATCTACATGCTCTCTTGTGATGAAAGTGATCAAATAATTCTCTATTTTGATTCTGTAAAGATCTCTACTAACATTACTAACTCTAACCTAAGTTAATTCACTAATTTTATCATTGTTGTTGCAAAAGTCTACTACATCCACACTAATCTACTCTAAATTTTTGCATACATTGATTGAATGGTGGTATAACATGCTCAGAAATTCCTTTGAATAATTAGATATTGATCTATTGAGTTGATGCCAAGTTTTCCTTATAAATTCATGCAATTTTGATCTCTTTTACTTGCTACTATTACAAAATTGTACTTGTTGTTATAAACTATTGTACTGCTGCAATCGTGTACCATCCATAACAAATATTCATTTTCGAGTGTCTTTTGAGGTGTTAATTGCATACTTGTACTTGGAAATCTATATATATATTATAAGTGTTCTTGTTCCAGGCATGTACCCAACAACTTCATACTTTTGCAATTCCCTTGACATATACTTTGACTTAGGTGATCAAGAAAGGGGGCGATAGGCTTGGCTACAACACTTTCTACTTTCATTGCTTCAGTTCAGTAGGGAAGCCTCCCCTGTGGTGAACCTCCTCCATCACTAAAACGTGGGCATTTCTTACTAAGGTGGTAGTGGTAGGATATCCTATAGTTACACAATATTTGGTGATATTGTGTTGGGATTTTCACAAATACAAATCCTGTGATAACATTTTGGCACTGTTGACATGGAGAATCAAGTTAGCTTTCCTCAACGACATATCTTTGGTAACCTTCTCCCAAAGCCCTTATCTTATAATCTTATATGGTGACTCCACTGAGGGTGATTCCCTCACTTCCTTTGATGATACAAAGAGGATCATTTGGAGACTTCATTGATGACAACCTATATTGGATGTTAGTACATGCCTTTCCTTCCCATGGCTCCTCCAAAATGGGCATCCTACAATATGTTTGTCCCTTTGGATATGAGTAAAATATATGGTTGTCCCCATGACATGCCTAAGAAGGTTAACTCATGGTTTCCTAAGTTCTCTGACACAAAGAGTAATCTTCATTTGACAAAGTTTTATAAAGTATTTGAATTCCACGAGGCTCGAAACCGACACTCGGATGTGATTATGAAGCTTTTCTCTATTTCATTAATAGAGGAATCTAGGACATTAGAATGAATATAATCAAGGATTCCTTTACTGTTGTGTCTTTCAGTTTTAAATCATTGCCTATTCTGTTTTCCATAAATACAGTGCTTGCAGAAATCTAACTTTAAAGACTTTAGACTAGGAAGTAACTTGCGATCAGATAATACTTTTAATCCTTGTTCTCTCATATGGCCCAACCATTGATGCCACATTTGAACAAAATCATTGTCGTTCTTAGATATGGTTGTCACATGATCTGACTTAGTTCTTCCTTATAACAGAAACAAGTTACCAACCTTCTTCGCTTTCATAACCAGTAGGATTCCTTTGTAGACCTTCATAACTCCACCTTGAAAAATAATCTTATATCCTCTAGTATCTAAGACTCCCAAAGAGATTAGGTTCTTCCTAAGCTCAGGTACATGTCTCACATCAGTTAGTATTTTAACAGTTCCATCAAACATCTTAATTCGAATACTACCAATTCCCACAACTTTACATGATATGTCATTTCCCATGTAAACAATTCCATCATCTATAGACTGGTAAGTAACAAACCAGTGTCTATGAAGACACATGTGATTTGAAGCACCGGAATCTAGTAACCATTGTTGATCATGATGTGAAGCAATACTAATTGATAAAACTTCATCAATCATACTTGAACTTGTTACTGAACCTATTTCGGTTGCATTTGCTTTCTTTGTTTCTTTTGGAGGGTTTTCTTTGGAGGCTTGTTGTCGCTTCCAACAATCCTTCTTCAGGTGTCTAGATTTTCCTAAAAACAAACACTTAAGCTTGCTCTTCTTTCCCTTTGACTTTGACTAAGAGAAATCCCTCTAACTGTGTCCTCTTTCTTTAGGTTTTCCTCTGACCATCATCGCCTCAGATGTAGAGGTTTATAGATTGGATTTCTTCCTTGTTTCCTCGGACAGTAAATCTCTAACAATATCATCAAACTCAATACTTTCTATTGAACTGAAACTAATAGAGGTAACAAAGTGATCCAATGACGCGGGCAAAGAACACAATAATGTAATTGTCTTATCTTCAGATTCAAATTTCACTCCCATGTTAGTCAACTGAACTAAAAGAGTATTAAAACTATTTAAATGATCAACTATTTTTGTACCTTCCTTCATGCGCAAACTGTACAATTGTCTTTTAAGGAAGATCTTTTTTGTCAAGGATTTCATCATATACAAGCTTTCTAGCTTCATCCACAAACTGACTGTTGTCATCTCCAAGATAATGTTGAACAGAACATCATCGGCCAAACATAGACGTATGGCACTCAATGCTCTCGCATCAATCTCATCTCAGTCATCATCTGTTATGGTCGTGGGTTGCTTTGCTTTTCCCAAAAGCACCTTCACCATGCCTTGTTGCATGAGCAGATCGTGCATCTTAACCTTCCAAATCTCGAAATTGTTCTTGTCATTGAACTTCTCAATTTCAAACTTAACACTCTACGTCTTTACCATTAGAAGAAACATTCCAAAAAACACCACTACTTATAATAACCAAGACTTTATATGAGAAATAACCTTATGTTTACAAATTGAACCCAAAAACTTAATGGTAAAAAGGTTTTTCAAAAAATTATTTAAAACATATTTTATTCCTTAATAAAATATTTGATACATTTTACCAAATCCAAGGAAGTTCAACCTTAAAAAAAACATATTTTAATATCCCTTTATGCATAGTATTCTCACCATATCATTGCATTCAAACATTCGACTATACTTTTTAATATTCAAAATTAAGCATCCACTATTCGACCATACCTTATCTTTTTCATAAGAAAACAGGACATCGGGAGGAGTATTTCCTTTGGAAGATAGGGACCTTTACGATGCTTCTTCACTAATACAGGGCAGCGTTGAAATTATGGAATTTAAACATGCACAAGTGTACCAAAATCAGCGTTCCCTTCACAGGTATAGCCCAGCGTTGAAAATGAAAAATGATGCTCCTTCTAGTAATTTTCAAACTGTTCAGTGCGTCTGTCTCCCTCCAGCAGATCGATGGCTCATGCATTTAAGCATCAATGCATTTCTCCACATCCAGATTGCTCTGATATCATTTGTTGTAATTGCAAATGTGAAAACACAAATATCATAAGCCAAAACATAGTGATGCAGCAATACAAGACACAGAGATTTTGGGTGGTTCACCTAAAAGTTGGGCTATTTCCACCAAGCTGAGGTATCAGTTGTCTTATCATTCAAATCATGGAAATTGGAGTAGCTCATTCCACTCATTTTTCTGCCTCTACAAACTTACATAAATTTATATATATTTACATAGAAAACTGATTATTAAATACAATCCTATCAATATTTTAACTTGGTTTCAATAGTTACAACCAATACTGAATAATAAGATCTCAATTCTATCCTTCGAATTTGTTTTCACCGTTTAAAACACTAGACACCTAGACATTCTCTAAAATTGATATTTCCCGTGTAATGACTTTTATACATATTCTCACACTCTAAAAATGTAATAATATGAAATAAATATAAAAGTTTAAAGAACCACCTATCTCATAATATTTAACTGACATCATATAACATTTATGATGTAGGGCCGCCGGGAGGGTCGCAACACTAGAAAGAAAGGAGGGGCACATACATAGAGGTGAATCGACTACCATTTGATGGAGGTTCATTGTGTGGAGGAGAGTGTGACTTTGTGAGGGTAGGTTTACAATGATTCAAAGGGGAAGGAGGGAAGGAATGCAATCCAAGATAGATTCAAAGTTTTTTTCCTAAGATTTTTTTGTTTAATGAAAAATTATATCTAATTTTAATTAGTTATATATATTAAAAATTTATTTTACAAATTAACATTTGACAACAATAATATGGATTTATATAACATTTATGTGAGAATCTACACTTTATTTATCTTTTTAAAGATTTAATCAAATTAATACTAGTGACAAGAAAACAACTTTATTTTAATGATTTAAGACTTCATTAAATTCATATTTCAAGCTTCTTTTCATTTTGTTTAAGATCATAATTCGGTTATTATTTCACCATAACATCCTCATAATCAAATATTTCTTCGTGCTAATGAAGCAAAAAAAAACAACTTATGTTCATGTATTCAAGCACGATATTCAACACATATAGGGGTGTAGGGGATCATAGGCCTCAAGGGTTGCAATTATGCTCTGATACCATGTTGTAACATGTTGTAACCTATAGCCGCTACAGATCTCTTACAAAGACCAACATGGTTTATGTAAAACTAGGAGTTAGTGATTTTGGTTGTTTCAACTTCAATTAGTTTAATCTTCAAATGGAGTCTAATTAGATACACCCAAAAATCTGATATTACTCATAACATTAGATTTTTAAGGTATAATGTTAATGGAACATCATCATTATATTCCTTTTAATCAATCATTTTTTCTTCCATTTCTTTTTAATTTAAGCTACTACTATGTTTTTATTAATACAATGTTTTTAATTAAATCTCATAATTATCTCTATATCAAATTTGTATAGGAATAACATTGAATGAAAATACCTATAACCTTCCCTCCAACTGAAGTGTCATGATGGGAAAACATCCAATCCTATTTTAGTTTACTCATGTACAATATTAAATGCCTTTGGTTGTGCTTGGATTTCTAGGGCTCAATTGTTGCAACCAAGGAACCATTGAGACATTGTTAAGAATATTTTTTTTTGTTGTAGTTTTTTTATGTTAAAACGATGTTACCTTTTGATGATTTTGTGTGTATTTTTGTTTCATATGACATGCATAATAAACTCTAAAAAAATGTCACAGTGTTTCTAAATATAACAAGGTTGTGTATTGTTTTGGCATCATTTCTTTTTATGGTGGTTTGAACCATATACATGTGCATTATCTATGTTGTGCTCCTAATTTTTTTCTTGACACCACATCGATTATAGAATATGTGTGGCTATTTGTTTCTCAACCTAATTTGGGGTATCAAAATTCTTGGTTAAAGTACATTGTGGCAAAATAACACTACATGACTTGATCTACCATAGTGATTGCATGCTCATTTGGATTGTATCTTGATAATGCCCCACATTAACCCAACCAGCAAGATCGATCCGTGTTATTTGTGTTCGTGTTAAAACATGTGCAACTATAAGCGATAAGTGAATAGATAAGAGAAGTGAACACATAAGATGAGAGGTGTTAAAAAACCACAACAATGTATGCCAAGCAGGTTATCAAAAGGCTACAAATGACGGTTCCCAAAGCAAATTAAATACAAGTAATCTAACAATATTAAGACTTTGCCACTTGAAGATGATTGATCTTTAGGTTCACTTGAGATTAATCAAGCTTCAATGTAATTATGGTTTATTGTACGAAAGGCTTGTGTAAATTGTAATTATCCCACCACAAGGATGCATGGAATACTAATTTGATTTGTATAGGTATAGTGAAAAAGAAACAATTGCGATGGTATATAGCAATATTACAATAGCACATGTTACTAATTCTTACATAGACACAATGTTATCATTATTATTATATTTTCTTTGTATCAAAGATGAAGAGGATATTAATTGGGAAGAATATATTGTCATCGTTTGTTGTAATTGTGGCATATTTGGTTTATAGTGACTAGTTAAAAGCAGGTGACATGGTAGTGGACATTAGGAAGCAAGTTATCTTGTAAACTAACACTAAGGCATTGTTACCAATTTGGTTTAATAAAACGTTGTAGTAGTTATTTAAGGGTGGAAGTTATCTTCATTGTAATGTGTAAATTATTTAGTTTATTGTAAGTATATGACATTGAGTTATCTTTTTTTTCCGTGTTATTTCTATCATATTTTTCTAACTTGGTTTTGGAATAGGTATAGTCTTGAAAATTTTACAACAATCTTGTGGATTTAACCAATATTTGTATATTACATATATTCAATGTTGTTGGCTATTCTCACTATTTGTCTATCTTATATTGTGTTGTAATTCCATATTTCTTTTAAAGTACTCCTAGTACCAGGATTTTAATGTTCTACACTTTATTCACTGCATTTCATTTTCTGTATTTTAAAATAGAAAAGCATAGAAATTGTAAACCCCTTAAATTGAATCTGACAACTAGTGCCACACATTGGAGGGTCTACTAATAGAAGGTGGGAATCATGTTTAGAGAATTTTATCCCAACAAACTCATGTTCCTTGATAAGGGTCAAAATATCATGTCAACAATTGACTAGCTATAACTCAATTCTTAAGAGAAAATGGTGAGTGCAAGATTCTAGAGTGTGGTGGATAGGGTTTGGCCCTAGCTAGAAATGGGTGCTTATCAACAATTTCAATGATCATCTCAACCTTCTCCTTATGATCAGCACCCCCTCCCTTCAATCATATGTGCATATTTCTTTGTTGTGAAAGACATTCTCACATCCAACTACTCCTTCTATGGTGATAGTGGCTCTCCCCTCCTATTCAACCCAATCATCCAACAAGGAATCGATTTAGTTGAGAATTACTCATTCTATGGTTGGTATGGATCCATTCACAAGTATGCATGGTGCTTCATTTAGAGATGTGGTGATAAATGGAATCTCGGGTGAATCCTAGCACCCTAAACTTTGTATGGTTCACAAGGCTCCAACTCTTACCATTCGTGTTGCTAAGGACGCTACAAATAAGGAAATTTTTTGATAGGGTCCTAACCTCCCTAACTTCTCAAGTAGATAGAATAATGTGTTTCACTATGTAATAAAGGTTGACATCAATAAATAAGGCCTATGTAATAATATGAACATGTCTAATGTAAGAAGACTTACTAGAAGGTTCCGCCTCTAGAAAGTTCTTCCTCTATAATGTTCTCTAGAAGATAGAAATAGTAGAAATAAGGGTAGAAATCATGGAAATGTTTGTCTTGTAAATTTATTTGTACTCAAGATTTGCTCTATTGGAGGTTTCCCCCTCGAAGAGGCAAGTGAACTTTTTTCTCAAGATAATGAAGGTATAATCTTTTGGATCAATTGTGTCGTTATAATTATTTTTCATTCTTTCTGCTAACAATTGTGATAAAAATTGTAATTTCCCTCTACATATTTTCTTATGGTACCTTACAAGTGATATCAAATCCCTTTCCTCTATACATTTTTAGAAAAAAAAAATCCAGGCTAGAGACATGTGCTGACAACTTTAAAGCACATTGATCTGTCATTCAGCGGGTAAAACTATGGTTGGGGAAGACTACACATAGAAAATACATGTGGTTTCATGTGGTTACTAGAAACACATAGTTTCACATGGTTGGAAACCTTTGTAACCCCAGTTGGTACCCCTTCGAGTAGCATCACATTAGAAAACACTTGTACATGGCCATTCACTCCTACATACCCTAGGGTATATAGGGAGTCCCATAGGTCTCCTGAAACCATTTGTAGATCATCCAATCGACCACTTGACTGCTATAGTGACACCGAGAACAACACTCAGGAATAATTCTCTCGCTTACCTAGGTAATTGAGTAGTATGGATAAGGGTACGGTTGAGAATTCTTAGTTAGAGCCCTGAGATATTGGCTTGAGTACTACTATTGGACCCTACTAGTATACCAGAGAGTTATAACACAAGGAAATCTCCCTTATCAGTAGGAACCCTAAAAAACCTAACCCTTGCTGCTAGAACATAACAAAACAAAAACAAAGTTGAAACCTTACACATCCAGTGTGTGCAACCCTACTTCCTACATCCAGGCCACAAAATTCCTACACAATTTTAACTATTAAGAATTTGGGCATTATGTCACTGTATTATTATTCAGACGTGATTATAACTCCGCATGAGTTAAAAAAGAGTATAGGGGTCCCACAAATACCTTTATTTGGTACCTATCTCATTGGATTTCTCTCTTCGCACTGATCACAGTGGTACCCCTTTCTCATAATCATTTTTTCTTATGGACCCACACACACTCCTCAACACCCTAATTTCGGACCTATCCCACTGGATTCCCCTCTTCACACTAATCATAGTGATCCCACTGTCTCATAATTCCTTTAGTAAGGAATCACCCACCATATTATTTCCCACTTCTCTCCCAAATGGCCCACACCCACAACCAAGACTTTGATAGTCGCATCACTTCCTTGGACAAATATCATGAGTAGACCAAGAAAGATATCACTGAACTTAATTCAAATATTGCTACCATCAATTTCCGGCTCACCCAACTAGACACCATAAAATATCAGCTCACCCAATTGGACACTATAAATTCTTAACTTGCCCAAGTGGACACCCTCTCTGATGTTGTGGACAAATTGAAAGTAGTGATTACTCAATCCCATGGTCCTATATCCTCTACACAACCTTCACACCAAGAGATATTTGACTCATTTCATTCCCATGGCCTTTCATTATAACCCCCTTACTCGTGATCTACATCTTCCCAAAGTTGAGGTGAATAAATTTTATGGCTCAGACACCATGGGTTGGGTCATGCAAATGGAACATTATTTCTCCTTACATTGTGTCACTGATGACTTGGTCAAACTTCGGATCGATGTCCTTTATTTGGATATAGAATGATGGAAATGGTGTAAATGGCGTAACAATTCACAGATGGGGTATCTTTCTTGGGCCCAATTTGTTGCATACCTTCATGAATGGTTTGACACAAACACACATCATTTGGGTCCTTTGACAAAGTTAAAATAGTTTGGTATAGTGGAAGAATACATCGTTTCTTTTGAGAAATTGGATTTATACATTGAAGGCATGTTTGAAACCTTCTTCCTTGAATTATTTATTAGTGTCCTTAAGGATTACATCTGAGTTCATGTTGTAATGGCTCACCCCTAGACCTATCTTGAAGCTAATCACTGCACCAAGGAAGCACAACATGTAGTCTCTTTTTAAATCATAAATCCATCTTTTATTACCCATTCCTGGCCCACCAATATAGCCATCCTTCCCCTCTTCTTGATATCTATAAATTAACCTTGGAAGAAATGGTTGAATGCCAACTTAAGGGTCTTTGTTATAACTGTGATAAAAAATATTTTTCAGTGCACAAATGTAAGGAGAAAAATATTTTTATGGCCATATCTAAGGACATTTCTAAAGAGGATGGTGATGTTTTCCCTTCTGAAGAATTTCCCTAGGACAATGATCATACCCTACCCTTTGATCCACCATAAGTTGAACCACTTGTCTCTCTAAATCCTCTCACTAGTATCTCTACTCCCCAAACCCTTAAGTTAAATGGCTATATCAAGCATTGGAAAGTCATTATCCTAGTCGACAATGTCAACACCCATAATTTTATTCATCGTCGAATTTCTCAAGAGACCCTATGATATATTTATGAAATCAATAACTTTTAAATCATGATTTATAATGGTGGTTCCATGAAATGTGGGGGTCAATGTCAAAACCCATTCCTGCAAATTGGTCATTATCACTTTAAATCCCACATGTTTTCTATTGACATGGGTGGTTCCTACATTGTTTTGGGTGTTGAATGGTTCCACACACTAGGCCCCATCACCATGGACTTCACAGAATTAAACATGAGTTTCCAATAGGATGGACAACAGTATCAGTTCCAAAGCATCACGACATGTTCCCCCAAGATTATCAGTTCACACATATTGGAGAAACTCCTCAAAAAAGATCATTCCCACATTATTGGCCAAATCCATGCCATTCAAGCAGTTGAGACACACTTACCCATTGTTCATCATGTTACCCCATAGGCTAGGGGTAACTAAAGAGATCATGTCTCGAGGCCCATAGGTATCATACATGGAGTTTCGAGAGATAGATTGACTAGAAGATCCCACAGGGCCCCTCCTATTCATGATTCCATCACAACTCATCAAAAATAGTAGAGCAATGCAACACCCATCTAGGATGCTAGGGAAATAATCATACCTTGAATACATACACAATAACAACTTTGTTTTAACATAATTTCATAGATTTTCATTTACACAATTCTTCTACATTTGCTCAATGATAAATCTAAATAACATGATGA
>JZKD02S2426178.1:0-15128 GCA_000966675.3 Picea glauca | reverse complement strand
GATCTGGAGTCAGCGGGTTCGGCGGTTGATCAATTTTTTTTTTTACCATTCGGATCCTAGCCCTTATATTTGAGTGGTGTAGTCGACGGTGGGTACTGACCGGTCGACGCCACTTTCGGGGGTTGGTCCGGTAGACCTTGCCAACACTTTCAAATCACAACCAATGAATAAAATGGGTTGGAGGGGATTCGAACCCCGGGCCTCCTGGTGTTACACATTATTTTGGTCACCCCAGTGATCTATTGAAAAACATGTGTTCATGTTCCCAAAAAGAGCCTTTCTCCACGAGGAAGGTGATCGACTTTCTCTTCTCAAAAACCCTATTAAGGAAGGTCGTCACAGGCTGCACTATACACAGGGTGTGATGATGCCTGATTGTTTCCCCTTTCTCTAAAGCTGGGTTGCGACGTCTCCGTAGGCTGATCTACAACTAGGGTGCGACGATGTCAAAAGACAAAGAAAAGGTCAAGTTTCACGAAAGTTCTAGAAGGGGATCTTCTACTAGATGAGGTGGCGTCCGAATGGTTTGGATCTTACTCACTTCTCTGATTTGGTGGGATAAACCTAATATCTTCAACCATATCTCTTTCCTCTATATAAAGAGGGATCTCTCATGGAAAAGGTTAAGCAAAGTTAAGCAAGGTTAAGATGGAATAGGCTAAGATTGTATGGAGAATTCTGCATTAGATCATTCTTGAGAGCCTCATTTCAATTCATCACGTTATTGTAGATCTTATTCATTCAAGATTGGAGCAAGTGTGTTTGTTGGAGAAAAGGGTCATCGAAAGGGGACCTTGCGACATCAAGGCGTTGGTCGTAATCTCCACTTTCACTTTGATATAATACAGTGATATGTTTCTTTCCCATAAAACTTATCTTGTTTTATTGTATGATTCCTTGATCACATGCATAAGTTCTTGTTGAGTATATTGGATTACTTTCACTTTGGTTGGCTTATGTTCCCTTGCAGATTCAATATCATAGGAGCACCAATGTGGAGCTAGGATGACAAT
This sequence comes from Picea glauca, assembly GCA_000966675.3. Classification (NCBI taxonomy): domain Eukaryota; kingdom Viridiplantae; phylum Streptophyta; class Pinopsida; order Pinales; family Pinaceae; genus Picea; species Picea glauca. The sequence goes on along the minus strand of JZKD02S2426178.1, from coordinate 14,115 downwards.
GGCAAGAGGAAGCGACATTTAAGTGGTATGTTGCCTATCTCTTGTTAAATAGTAAACTCAATACTTAGAGTTTAGGGAAAGCGTCATATTCTGTTATGTTTTGTTCTAGTTCTAGGTGGATTTAGGGAGATCTGTTTATGTCTGCATTTATCGATTAATCCCATAACACCCAGACCTTAAATTTTAACATTGCATGAAATACCAATCGACCTACCGGTCGTTTATTGGTTTATCCGCCGGAGGAAAAGTTTTTAAGCCCGAATTTTTGCCAATTCCGGGGGTGCCAAGGTATGATAGGCAAATAAATCGATGCAAAGTACAATCATTTAATGCAGGTTATGGGCATGGAAATCGAGACAAGATTTTTGATGGGCCTGAGAGTGCCAGTGTCAGATTGAGGCGTGGAGACAATTATTTTTGGGTAATTCAAAGCCACGAATTCAATGGTGCTGTCTTTTTTCGGATCTGAGCAAAGCTTTTGCATCTTATTTCCATAATGAGGTATACTTATGTATTTTGCCAAATTCTTTTGCTGAGTTAATAAAAAGGCCTACCCATTTGAGAGTAGGACCTAGAGACAAACTTCGTTATCAAGTTTTGGGTTCAGATTGATGCATATGTCTCCTTCTTATTGATTTTTCTTGCTTTATGGTGCACTTTAATTTATGCTCATTTAATACAATTCTGTAATAAGTCATAACGATGAAAAGATTCTGGATCAACGAATCACCGAAAAATTGTAGTGAAATCACCCCCTTTCTCTTGCAAAAAGAATAAGAAGTTTTAAGACCATAAGTTCAACATAGTTATTTGAGTCGGAGCCAAGCACAATCTTGATCTTAAATAAGTGGGAGTCCGATAAAAAAATAATCGAACAAACACCAAAGGCTTGTCCATTGTTCTGTGAAGCTCCATCGAAAAAATCCCATGGAGCATCTTTGTCAACATGTTCCTCATGTATAACTCTTATTGGATGATAGTCCTTTGCTTGAGGAAAATGTTCCAAAATACTTAAGCCTTGAGCTGCAGTGCATTCTAGAGAAACCATCGTATTCTGAAATATTTCTGCGTTTCTTGCCAACCATACCCCNAGGAGCACCAATGTGGAGCTAGGATGACAATGGCAAGAGGAAGCGACATTTAAGTGGTATGTTGCCTATCTCTTGTTAAATAGTAAACTCAATACTTAGAGTTTAGGGAAAGCGTCATATTCTGTTATGTTTTGTTCTAGTTCTAGGTGGATTTAGGGAGATCTGTTTATGTCTGCATTTATCGATTAATCCCATAACACCCAGACCTTAAATTTTAACATTGCATGAAATACCAATCGACCTACCGGTCGTTTATTGGTTTATCCGCCGGAGGAAAAGTTTTTAAGCCCGAATTTTTGCCAATTCCGGGGGTGCCAAGGTATGATAGGCAAATAAATCGATGCAAAGTACAATCATTTAATGCAGGTTATGGGCATGGAAATCGAGACAAGATTTTTGATGGGCCTGAGAGTGCCAGTGTCAGATTGAGGCGTGGAGACAATTATTTTTGGGTAATTCAAAGCCACGAATTCAATGGTGCTGTCTTTTTTCGGATCTGAGCAAAGCTTTTGCATCTTATTTCCATAATGAGGTATACTTATGTATTTTGCCAAATTCTTTTGCTGAGTTAATAAAAAGGCCTACCCATTTGAGAGTAGGACCCAGAGACGAACTCCATTATCAAGTTTTGGGTTCAGATTGATGCTTATGTCTCCTTCTTATTGATTTTTCTTGCTTTATGGTGCACTTTAATTTATGCTCATTTAATACAATTCTTTAATAAGTCATAACGATGAAAAGATTTTGGATCAACGAATCATCGAAAAATTGTAGTGAAATCACCCCCTTTCTCTTGCAAAAAGAATAAGAAGTTTGAAGGCCATAAGTTCAACATAGTTATTTGAGTCGGAGCCAAGCCCCATCTTGATCTTAAAGAAGTGGGAGTCTGATAAAAAAATAATCACACCACCACCACAGGCTTGTCCATTGTTCTGTGAAGCTCCATCGAAAAAATCCCATGGAGCATCTTTGTCAACGTGTTCCTCGTGTATAAATCTTATTGGAGGATAGTCCTTTGCTTGAGGAAAATGTTCCAAAATACTTAAGCCTTGAGCTGTAGTGCATTCTGGAGAAACCATCCTATTCTGAAATATTTTTGCGTTTATTGCCAACCATACCCCCCCAACAAACAATTAGAGGTAAAACTCTTAATGTCTTTTTACTAGCATCTAAAAACCAAGTTCTCCATGCCTCCTCAACATAAATTCCCCTACAAGAACAGTTTAAGTATGAAAAGGAGGAACATTCTTTCCAAACCTATACTGTAAAAGGACAAGATAGGAAAAGGTGGGCCGCTGATTCCTCTTCATTTCTGCAAAGAGAGCACCATATTGGACCTTCAATCATCCTTTTCTTCATTCTATCCCAGGTTGGAATTTTGTTTTCTAAAATGCACCACATAAAAATCTGACTTTTCAAAGGACACCTATACTTCCAAAGGCCTTTCCACCACCGTTTTTGGTCTCTCTGAAAAAATTCAAAGTTTAGATGAATATACCTCAACTTGGGAGTGTAAGCTCCATGCTCCGCATGTTTCCAAACTAGTTCATCCTCCCTATCAGTGATTCTGACATGAGTGGATTTCAAATTTGAGAGGTAATTTGACCAGTGTTCAACCTTATGAGCTACCAACCCCACCTAGGCAGCATCAAACCAACCTTGATTCCATATTGAGGAAGTCCTGGGGTTTGCTATCTGGTTAAGATGAAAAAACCCCCTCTCCTAGAGTTGTTGGATGATATCATCCAGTAGGATATGGTTTTTTCCACTGCTAGCCCAAGGATTTGAGCCTATTCTGAATTTGAAGTCGTTACCACTCTTCCATGCCAGACCCTCTCCCACCACCGAGAAACAATTTACCATTGCTTTCCAAATGATTGAGATGTCTGCCAATTTTTGGTTGGGATTATGCACCCATCCTTCCACCATATCAGGCTTAATATAATTACGAGAAACCACTTTAGTCCATAGGTTTATTTTGTCATAATTAACCTCCAGACAGATTTGGCTGCTAGGGATTTTTCAAACAAGAAGATGTTTTTTAAGCCCCACCCTCCCAAATTTTTTTGTTTATCTAGTTGTTGCCAACTTACCCATGGAGTGTCATGTTTGTCCCCGCTTCCTGAACAAAGAAAATTAAAACATATATTTCAAACCTTTTCCAACACTCCCTTAGGGATCCATGCCAAAGACATCTAGTAAACCAGAATGGCTTCCAACACTGGTTTCACTAGAATTAGCCTTCCTGCCATAGAAAGCCATATGAAAGTCCAAACCTTGAGCCTTTTTTCAAGTTTCCCAATGAGCCATTCCCAATCCACTTTTTTGTAGTAGTTAGTATTGAGGTGAAAGCCCAAGTATTTAATCCCCTTGTCGAAGTCTATCAACTCAGAAGGAAACAAAGACTTGTACCGATCCAACTCTTCACTAGACAAATTATTTGTAAATAAAGTAGATTTTTGGATATTGATTTGCATTCCAGTAGCCCCACTAAACATATTTAGTATCTTTGAAAGAGATTCAACGTCCATCTACTTCCCACTACATAAAATCAAAACATCATCAACGACAAAGGAGGTGTGTGATGAAGAGATTTTGTCCGATCTGAATTCCCATAAAACTTCCTTGGGATTTTGCATGGGCCAATGCTCTGTTGAGGCCTTCTGCTACTAAGAGAAAAAGAAGGGGTGATAGAGGACACCCCTGACACATCCCTCTTTCAGACTGGAAAAAGGAGGAGGTTTCTCCATTAATGAGCACTGTAAAGGAGGCCGATGAGATACACCCCATAATCTAGTTTATGAAAGGGACATAAAAGCCTAGATGAGTGAGAATCAACCTGATGTAGAGCCAACATACCCTATCGTAGGCCTTGGAAAGATCAATTTTTAGAATGACCCCTTTAACTTTCTTTATCTTAACACTATGCAGGCCCTCTTGTGCCATCCCTATAGCCTCGTGGATTTGCCTTCCCTCCAGGAAACTAAATTGTTCTTTTGAGACTTTTTCCGAGAGAAGGTCATTTAGTCCGCGAGCTATAACTTTGGCCACCACCTTGTATATACAATTATAGAGTGAGATAGGTCTGAACTCATCCAAGGAGAGAGGATTATTTGAATTTGGGATGAGAGCGATGAAAGTTGAATTTAAGGGGGAAAAGACGTGCCCTTATCATTGATATTCCTCCACTACTGCTAAGATATCCAGACCAATAACCTCATAGAGACTGAGGAAAAGGAAAAATTCCACAGTGGATCCATTAGGGCCAAGACTTTTATCCTTTCGAAAATTGTGCAGGATCATCTTTAACTCTTCTTCAGACACCTCCTCGAACAAGGATATATTATCTTCTTCATCAATGAAGCTTGGAAAGAAGCTTATAATTTTTACTATTTGGGCTATCGAAATCCTCTCGTCGGCTTTGTAGAGATTTTGAAAGTGATCCACTCCTAGTCAAGCTAGATCAACAAAATATGACACTGTCCTACCTTCAGAATCGTTTAGATTCCAAATTGTATTTTTAGCTTTTCGACCCTTTGCATATGCATGGAAGAACTTTGTTTTCTCATCCCCATTGGAAAGCTAGGTAGCCCTACTTTTTAGGTGCCAAGCCACTTCTCTTTCTTCCAATAGTTTTCTCTTCTTTTCTTTGAGAGATTTTAGAACCATTTTGGACTCAGGAGAAGAGATGCCCCATCCTTCTGATTCACAAATATCCTACAAGGCATTTTCAGTCTCCAACAACTCTTGCTCATCCCTATTTCATTTATTGGAAACCCATTCAACAATGATCTTTTTAATTGCTTTGAGATTATGATCGAACTATATTGAAGCCGACACATTCGAGTCACGAACAAAAGGCCTCCAATTTTCTTTGACCAAGTTGATGAAGCTCTCTTATTTGAGCCACTCAGAATTGAATTTGAAAGGAATGGGTGTTTTTTGAGAGCCTCCAACAACTTCCAGAAAAATAGGAAAATGATCAGAGTATCCCCCATTGCCCAGCCACTAGCGAAATTGGAAAGGATCATCCACGAAAGATTCAAAAACCAAATTATAATGAGTTCTTTTAGCTATTCTATATTCTCCAACTCTCATATTCCTCCAAGATGGCCTTAGTTTGATGGGGTCGACATCTACTAGCTTGTTGGCCACCATCAAATTTGTAAAGAAATCCGATAAAGGGTNGATAGTCCTTTGCTTGAGGAAAATGTTCCAAAATACTTAAGCCTTGAGCTGCAGTGCATTCTAGAGAAACCATCGTATTCTGAAATATTTCTGCGTTTCTTGCCAACCATACCCCCCCAACAAACAATCAGAGGTAAAACTCTTAATGTCTTTTTACTAGCATCTAAAAACCAAGTTCTCCATGCCTCCTCAACATAAATTCCCCTACAAGAATAGTTTAAGTATGAAAAGGAGGAACATTCTTTCCAAACCTATACTGTAAAAGGACAAGATAGGAAAATGTGGGCCACTGATTCCTCTTCATTTCTGCAAAGAGAGCACCATATTGGACCTTCAATCATCCTTTTCTTCATTCTATCCCAGGTTGGAATTTTGTTTTCTAAAATGCACCACATAAAAATCTGACTTTTCAAAGGACACCTATACTTCCAAAGGCCTTTCCACCACTGTTTTTGGTCTCTCTGAAAAAAGTCAAAGTTTAGATGAATATACCTCAACTTGGGAGTGTAAGCTCCATGTTCCGCATGTTTCCAAAGTAGTTCATCCTCCCTATCAGTGATTCTTACATGAGTGGATTTCAAAGCTGAGAGGTAATTTGACCAGTGTTCAACCTTATGAGCTACCAACCCCACCTAGGCAGCATTAAACCAACCTTGATTCCATATTGAGGAAGTCCTGGGGTTTGCTATCTAGTTAAGATGAAAAAACCCCCTCTCCTAGAGATGTTGGATGATATCATCTGGTAGGATATGGTTTTTTCCACTGCTAGCCCAAGGATTTGAGCCTATTCTGAATTTGAAATTGTTACCACTCTTCCATGCCAGACCCTCTCCCACCACCGCGAAACAATTTACCATTGCTTTCCAAATGATTGAGATGTCTGTCAATTTTTGGTTGGGATTATGCACCCATCCTTCCACCATATCAGACTTAATATAATTACGAGAAACCACTTTAGTCCATAGGTTTATTTTGTCACAATGAACCTCCAGACAGATTTGGCTGCTAGGGATTTTTCAAACAAGAAGATGGTTTTTAAGCCCCACCCTCCCAAAATTTTCGGTGTATCCAGTTGTTGCCAACTTACCTATGGAGTGACATGTTTGTCCCCGCTTCCTGAACAAAGAAAATTAAAACATATATTTCAAACCTTTTCCAACACTCCTTTAGGGATCCATGCTAAAGACATCCAGTAAACCAAAATGGCTTCCAACACTGGTTTCACTAGAACTAGCCTTCTTGCCATAGAAATCCATATGAAAGTCCAAACCTTGAGCCTTTTTTCAAGTTTCCCAATGAGCCATTCCCAATCTACTTTTTTGTAGTAGTTAGTATTGAGGTGAAAGCCCAAGTATTTAATCCCCTTGTCGAAGTCTACCAGCTCAGAAGGAAACAAAGACTTGTACCGATCCAACTCTTCACTAGACAAATTATTTGTAAATAAAGTAGATTTTTGGATATTGATTTGCATTCCAGTAGCCCCACTAAACATATTTAGTATCTTTGAAAGAGATTCAACGTCCATCTACTTCCCACTACATAAAATCAAAACATCATCAATGACAAAGGAGGTGTGTGATGAAGAGATTTTGTCTGATCTGAATTCCCGTAAAACTTCCTTGGGATTTTGCATGGGCCAATGCTGTGTTGAGGCCTTCTTCTACTAAGAGAAAAAGAAGGGGTGATAGAGGACACCCCTGACGCATCCCTCTTTCAGACTGGAAAAAGGAGGAGGTTGCTCCATTAATGAGCACTGCAAAGGAGACCGACGAGATACACCCCATAATCCAGTTTATGAAAGGGACATCAAAGCCTAGATGAGTGAGAATCAACCTGATGTAGAGCCAACATACCCTATCGTAGGCCTTGGAAAGATCAATTTTTAGAATGACCCCTTTAAATTTCTTTACCTTAGCACTATGCAGGCCCTCTTGTGCCACCCCTATAGCCTCGTGGATTTGCCTTCCCTCCAGGAAACTAAATTGTTCTTTTGAGACTTTTTTCGAGAGAAGGTCATTTAGTACATGATCTATAACTTTGGCCACCACCTTGTATATACAATTATAGAGTGAGATAGGTCTGAACTCATCCAAGGAGAGAGGATTATCCGAATTTGGGATGACAACGATGAAAGTTGAATTTAAGGGGGAAAAGACGTGCCCTTATCATTGATATTCCTCCACTACTGCTAAGATATCCAGACCAATAACCTCATAGAGACTGAGGAAAAGGAAAAATTCCACAGTGGATCCATTAGGGCCAAGACTTTTATCCTTTCGAAAATTGTGCAGGATCATCTTTAACTCTTCTTCAGACACCTCCTCGAACAAGGATATATTATCTTCTTCATCAATGAAGCTTGGAAAGAAGCTTATAATTTTTACTATTTGGGCTATCGAAATCCTCTCGTCGGCTTTGTAGAGATTTTGAAAGTGATCCACTCCTAGTCAAGCTAGATCAACAAAATATGACACTGTCCTACCTTCAGAATCGTTTAGATTCCAAATTGTATTTTTAGCTTTTCGACCCTTTGCATATGCATGGAAGAACTTTGTTTTCTCATCCCCATTGGAAAGCTAGGTAGCCCTACTTTTTAGGTGCCAAGCCACTTCTCTTTCTTCCAATAGTTTTCTCTTCTTTTCTTTGAGAGATTTTAGAACCATTTTGGACTCAGGAGAAGAGATGCCCCATCCTTCTGATTCACAAATATCCTACAAGGCATTTTCAGTCTCCAACAACTCTTGCTCATCCCTATTTCATTTATTGGAAACCCATTCAACAATGATCTTTTTAATTGCTTTGAGATTATGATCGAACTATATTGAAGCCGACACATTCGAGTCACGAACAAAAGGCCTCCAATTTTCTTTGACCAAGTTGATGAAGCTCTCTTATTTGAGCCACTCAGAATTGAATTTGAAAGGAATGGGTGTTTTTTGAGAGCCTCCAACAACTTCCAGAAAAATAGGAAAATGATCAGAGTATCCCCCATTGCCCAGCCACTAGCGAAATTGGAAAGGATCATCCACGAAAGATTCAAAAACCAAATTATAATGAGTTCTTTTAGCTATTCTATATTCTCCAACTCTCATATTCCTCCAAGATGGCCTTAGTTTGATGGGGTCGACATCTACTAGCTTGTTGGCCACCATCAAATTTGTAAAGAAATCCGATAAAGGGTTTGGCCGGGCTCTAGGGCCCCAAACTTCCATAGCTCCCAAAGAGAAATTTAGATCACCTGTCGGTATGAGAAATCTAGACTGGATGAAAGACTTACTCATAAGGCCTTCCCAAAAGGTGATGCACTCTAAATATGACCCATAAAATTTACAACTGTAAAAGAAATGGTCGAATTTTCTGAATAGAACTTTGCTCCAAGCCCAGACTCATAGGCCCAAAAATTTACAAGTTTTAGAGTCTGTTTATTTCACCCAGTTGCTAGCCCTCCCGAACTTCCCTTCGCATCAGACCCGATAAAACTCCAATACATTAGAATACCCTGCAACCTTTTGGTGATTTTCTCTTCCTCACGTGGAGTTTCTTGTAAGAAAATGATATAAGGACAATTGGCTTCTACCAACCTTTTTAAGGCCGATTTTTTAAACGAAATCATTAGACCCCTGCAATTGAAGGAATAAATTGCATGGGTCAACCCCTTCCGTGGCTGACAATTCTCTAAGTGCCCCAATGAAAGAAAGTTGTATTCCTTACGCCATATCTGCCAAAGCTTTAGTCTGGGCTTTAAGGAGGTGGGATTTTCGATCCCTTCCTAGATGCTCAAGGGGGAGAACCGGATTGACACCAAGGCCCGCAAGGCCATTACAAATCCCACCCACACCAACGATTAGAAGATTTATGAGATGGTACCTAACAGAATCCTCTTCATGATCCAGAGAATAGTTCGGGGATGAGGAGTGAGGGATCATCAGGTCAGGGGCATCAACTAGGGAGCATAGTGTAATCGGGGGAGAGGGGGAAGAAAAAGGGGGAGACCAGGTTAACTCTGCAGGGAATTTCATAGACCTTTAAGACCATACCCATGATNCGATGAAAGTTGAATTTAAGGGGGAAAAGACGTGCCCTTATCATTGATATTCCTCCACTACTGCTAAGATATCCAGACCAATAACCTCATAGAGACTGAGGAAAAGGAAAAATTCCACAGTGGATCCATTAGGGCCAAGACTTTTATCCTTTCGAAAATTGTGCAGGATCATCTTTAACTCTTCTTCAGACACCTCCTCGAACAAGGATATATTATCTTCTTCATCAATGAAGCTTGGAAAGAAGCTTATAATTTTTACTATTTGGGCTATCGAAATCCTCTCGTCGGCTTTGTAGAGATTTTGAAAGTGATCCACTCCTAGTCAAGCTAGATCAACAAAATATGACACTGTCCTACCTTCAGAATCGTTTAGATTCCAAATTGTATTTTTAGCTTTTCGACCCTTTGCATATGCATGGAAGAACTTTGTTTTCTCATCCCCATTGGAAAGCTAGGTAGCCCTACTTTTTAGGTGCCAAGCCACTTCTCTTTCTTCCAATAGTTTTCTCTTCTTTTCTTTGAGAGATTTTAGAACCATTTTGGACTCAGGAGAAGAGATGCCCCATCCTTCTGATTCACAAATATCCTACAAGGCATTTTCAGTCTCCAACAACTCTTGCTCATCCCTATTTCATTTATTGGAAACCCATTCAACAATGATCTTTTTAATTGCTTTGAGATTATGATCGAACTATATTGAAGCCGACACATTCGAGTCACGAACAAAAGGCCTCCAATTTTCTTTGACCAAGTTGATGAAGCTCTCTTATTTGAGCCACTCAGAATTGAATTTGAAAGGAATGGGTGTTTTTTGAGAGCCTCCAACAACTTCCAGAAAAATAGGAAAATGATCAGAGTATCCCCCATTGCCCAGCCACTAGCGAAATTGGAAAGGATCATCCACGAAAGATTCAAAAACCAAATTATAATGAGTTCTTTTAGCTATTCTATATTCTCCAACTCTCATATTCCTCCAAGATGGCCTTAGTTTGATGGGGTCGACATCTACTAGCTTGTTGGCCACCATCAAATTTGTAAAGAAATCCGATAAAGGGTGTGGCCGGGCTCTAGGGCCCCAAACTTTCGTAGCTCCCAAAGAGAAATTTAGATCACCTGTCGGTATGAGAAATCTAGACTGGATGAAAGACTTACTCATAAGGCCCTCCCAAAAGGTGATGCACTCTAAATATGACCCATAAAATTTACAACAGTAAAATAAATGGTCGAATTTTCCGAATAGAACTTTGCTCCAAGACCAGACTCATAGGCCCAAGAATTTACAAGTTTTAGAGTCTGTTTATTCCACCCAGTTGCTAGCCCTCCCGAACTTCCCTTCACATCAAACCCGATAAAACTCCAATACATTAGAAGACCCTGCAACCTTTTGGTGATTTTCTCTTCCTCACGTGGAGTTTCTTGTAAGAAAATGATATAAGGACAAATGGCTTCTACCAACCTTTTTAAGGCTGTTTTTTTATACGAAATCGTTAGACCCCTGCAATTGAAGGAATAAATTGCATGGGTCAACCCCTTCCGTGGCTGACAATTCTCTAAGTGCCCCAACGAAAGAAAGTTGTATTCCTCACGCCATATCTACCAAAGCTTTAGTCTGGGCTTTAAGGAGGTGGGATTTTCGATCCCTTCCTAGATGCTCAAGGGGGAGAACCGAATTGACATCAAGGCCCGCAGGGCCATTACAAATCCCACCCACACCAACGATTAGAAGATTTATGAGATGGTACCTAACATAATCCTCTTCGTGATCCAGAGAATAGTTCGGGGATGAGGAGTGAGGGATCATCGTGTCAGGGGCATCAACTAGGGAGCATAGTTTAATCGGGGGAGAGGGGGAAGAAAAGGGGGGAGACCAGGTTAACTCTGCAGGGAATTTCATAGACCTTTAAGACCATACCCATGATTTATAATTTGTTTGAAAGGAAGACAAAAATGTAAAAGGGGAACAAGGGAGAGGAGGAGGCATACCCAGGAAATCGCTCAAATCTTGGAGATGAGGAAAGCCAAGATGGTCGTCCGGAAGAAGAGAGATCCTTCCATTGCTTCATGTCCTAGAATGATTGCAAGATCCATATGAAGTTCACCCCTAACCATCGAAGCAACCGATTCAACCTCTGTGGGATTTCTATCTTTAGTCTCCAATTCCATAACTTTTGCCGAGGAGCTCCCATCCGAGCCTGAGACCAGATTCCCCTAAAAGGCTTGTTCATTCTTTTTCCCACTCCAAAACTTAAAGGGGAGCGAATAATTGTTAGCTAAGTGCCCAAGTTGGTGACAATGATGTCATCGAAAAGGCACCCCCTCGTAGTCCAACTTCTGGATAAAAGACCCGTTTCCCGCTACAATCTCCAAATCTTCATCCCAACCTCTTCGCAAGTTTAAAGAGACCAATATATAAGCCATACTATGAGCACCTATCTCCTTGTAAGACCAGTCAACATCCAAATAAGTTCCTAAGAGGTTTCCCAACACCTTGAAGCAATTTTAATTCCAAAACTCAAGCGAGATCCCTGGAAGCCAGAGCCATATAAGGAGAACATCCACTCTTTCTCTTTCAACATCAAAAAGGGGGGATCCTTTTTTTAATAACACAGGTGAAGAATCTATGAACCAAGATTTATGAATAATCTTCTCTACATCATAAATTGAGAGAAATTTGAAGAAAAACCAAACTCGCGACAAAGTACCAACCTCAGGGAGGGAAGAGAGCAAAGAGGACCATTTTGTTGAGACCCACTCCTACAAGAACCTCTTTCCAAAATGATGACTGTGATCCCTACCAACCAGTGTCAATTTAGCCATCGATTAAGTTTCAGGAAAGAATATATCAACCCCCACAACCAATTTTTGAGTTCTACTAGAGACCTCACATCTTTGTTTCTTCTTACATTCGAGGTCCAAGGAGATTTTGAAAGCCCCAAACCTTTACTACCAGCCAAATTAATGGGAGAAAAAATCAGGGCAGAAGCAGGAACAATCCCCTTAGGGTTACTAAACTCTTCGATTGGGAGAGGGTTCGCCGCAATGTCTCCAAAATAAAATTTTGAAGGTAGAGAAGAAACCCCACCCAAGATCCTCATCAGTTGTAAAGAAGAGGAAACAAAACCCTGAGAGGATATTGGTGCTAAGGGTGGAATATTCTAAAATTCATAAGTAAGAGCCTGAGCTTCACTATGACCCACACCTTGACAAGAAACACAATCAAATCCCTAAACAATGAGCATAGGAGGTGCCAATGACGAAACTATCTAGAGAGGAAGCTGAGCAGGGAGCCATGGCTAAGTCTCCGATCTGAAACAATTTATCTCGTCTACCACCAGACTAGAAACATATCCCACTCCAATATCCGAGCCAAACCTCAAGACCGCATAGGGTTCCAGCTGGTCCGACAGAGCCTGTGTGGAGCGTAGAAGATCTTGAAACCCTCCCAAAGAGAAAGCGTTGGTCGAATGACAGGGTGGAGATTCTAAAGAGAAAATATTTTAAAAAATCCCACTTCTAGCTGACACATTCCACATTTGGACCTCTTCCACTTGGTCCATAGAGTAGTCTAAATCTTCGTCATAAATCCCCATGACCGTGGAAGAAGACCACCTACTAGCTGGAAAAACGGAGACCGCCAACTGCTAACCCTAGCGACAGAGAGAAGAAGTCGAAAAAAGTAAAAACGAGCTGCCTCATAGCACCAGAACGAAAACAAGTTGAAAAGAAGGGGTTTGGGGAAAAAACACGTGGGAGACCTCAGGCCTAAGGCCCAAGGTCTTTACAAACTGCGATCATGTGCATAAAACAAAAAAACTCCCATATATATATGATTAACTAGATGTTTATTTACAAGAATAAACATATGATTATTATGCATTTTACGCAAAATATCTTTTTAAATTATTTTATTTCGACATTTTTTTCCTATATTCATTTTTTTTTTGTAAGTTAGTTGTCTATATATTACCTTCCAAAGCCAAAAAATACCTTGGTGATAGTCATACCATAATGGTTACCGGTCTGAATTTCCCATGAGGGAAACCAATTCAGCTGTGGTCGCAGAATATAACTGTAATCAAAATAAGCCCTAACAATTTCAAGTTTTAGCTATCTATGTAACTTCATGCCACGGAGGGCCCAAATGAAACAAGAGTGCATCAAAACTGACAAGATACTACAAAAAACAAAACCTGAAGCATTGTTACGAGCCCAAATGAGGCTCATGATCCATATCATGTAGATGCCACATCGAATACATGCCTTCTGTTGTTGGTGCATCATCTCCTCCTGTGTGCATTGGGGTTGGAGTGTGAAGGAATGGAATTGGACTAGACCCAAGTCTCAACAAAGTGGTGAGTAGGGTCTCCAAATGCTCCCTCCTTCTATCCACTATCTCAATCTTGAACCGCAACTCATCCATATCAGATCGCATTTCAAACAACATACCTCTCATTACTTCCACATAAACTAAAAGGTGAGACCAATCTTCACAGTTGTTTCAATTGTGATGTTAGGGCAAGGGAGGGGGCACCACTCTAGGAGCAAAGGGGATGCCAAAGGGTCTAGAGGAGGACAAAATATCCAAAATTTCACCTGGAGAAAAGCCCAATGAGTTGCCCTGGTAGTGAAACCATTCCATAGGGCAAGCCCAGGGGGAAGACAAAGGTCTTGGACTACGCGGACCAAAGGTTGATAGGGAAGAGGAGGAAGCCTGGTAACTGGGAAAATTTGGATGCTTGACATTATTCTTGTGCGCCATTCTACCGTAGGTTACATACCAAGTTGGACCAC